>VYZT01004969.1:0-19499 GCA_013400735.1 Pomatostomus ruficeps | reverse complement strand
CCCCATGTTGCCTCTGCTTAGGCATGACTGTCATCTCAGCAATAACCTTACACTGGCTTCTGGGTCTTCATAAATATGGAAACTGTTGGTTATGGTGAAGTCTGCAGATAAACTTCATCCCTCCCATGTGCCTGTGGAGGGGATAGGAGAGGAAAGGGAGAAAATTTAGTTTGAAGATGGGGTGCTGTATGTACCGGGTTGGGTAAAATAGCAAATTTTGTTTAGGGGAAATATTGTTGCTTCTAGTTTTTGCTAGAGTAGTAATTCTCCAGTCTTCCTCTGGAATGGAAACAATGACAATATAACTGATAGGTGTCTCTTTTTCTTCGAGGGTAGGGTTACTGTGCTTTGCCAAAATAACAATTCATTATTTCACTTCCAAATGAGTATTTATATTCACGTGTGTTTTGATTTTTATATTTTCATTTTTTCCTTGCTTTTCTCTGGTAGTCATGGCACTGTGCCGTGCAGTTAAATCTTGGAACATAATGCCAGCAATTATTGGAATTAATGTATCAAACTGCAGCAGAAACCAGTTCTGCATTTTTCAGTGAGAAGCATTGTTTAATAGCTATGGTTTCCTAAAAAAAAAAAAAAAAAAAGGCAATATTCAGTTTCCTAGACTGGTGTTTTCTTACATTATATGTCAGTGGAAATTTAGCCATTGGATCTCCACTTCCCCTTTTCCTGCCTACTGGAGAAATGCTACTCATTGTAGCTATTCCATGTTCTTGTTATAATTGGCTAATAATGGGTACAAGAATATGGAAGCCACCGTCAACAAAATCCTCACAGCCAAGCAGTGCTTTTGCAAGTATCTGTACCATTGTGAAATTTAAGACTTGTCCAAACATGTGGCTGGTTGACTTCCATCCCTTTTCACCAGTGCATTGCATGTCAGCCTGACACCTTCTGTTGTGCATCCTGTCAAGTGTTTGAGATGTTGGCTGTGCTAAGTGAAACTGTGGGAGTATAAAGATAATACCTACTAAAAAAACCCCACATACAAACTTGCATCTTTCAGGTCTTCCCAGGGATATCCTGCAAAAACTTTTGGGACTTCCTCTACTGTTTGCTTGTGTGACCACCGCTGGTCATCACGCCAAGGTAACTTCTGTGTAGAAATGATTCTGTGGAGAGGGATGTAAGCCTTGGATACTGTGCAATCTAGCCTTTTACTTTTTGCATGAAATTTCTCCGTCTTGAACTAAGATTTGGACTTGGTTGCTCACATAGGAGAAGACTTATTAACAATGTTAGTATTAATTGATGGTTTATGTGGAACTGGAGAGACAAATGGTTGATGAAAGTTGGCTCAGTCAGCATAGAATGGGGAAGAGCAATTCTAAATGGGCTGACTCAGTATTCAGGGTAAGACTTCTGAATTGTTTGGAAAATGTGGCTTCCATGAGACATGAAGGAATATACCTTTCAACCTTGTAACCTCTTTCTGTCTGGTGGATCTTTAGGATGCCACTGTTTTGTTGCTTTACCTAGAGAGAATCTTCTATCCCATTTTTCTTCCCTGTACATATCCAAGTGCACAGCTGGCACTTCCACTTGTTGTGTGGTGCTTGGTCCTTGCTGCTCTCTGCCTCTCTTTAGCTACTCTCCAAAAACCCCTAGCTAACTAAGATGGTGGCCCTGTATGAATTAAATAATAGAAAGATTGAAGGAAAACCAGTTTTATGTTAGCAGCAGAAGCGGAAAAGCATTCAGATTTTTTTGCTTCAGTGTTCCATCAGTGTCCTCACTGTTGAGCCAACATGGGGCCTTATGAGGTAATTTGGCTGTGTCATACCACATTCTTCTGAAAGAAAAACAATATTTTATGACACTTTAAAAATTTTGGTCCTTTTTTGTTACTGCAAAATCCTCTTTCTCTTGTTATATTCTGATCGTCCACAGTTAGAAAAGGGAATTTAAGCAAAAGATTATTCATATCACATGGAGGTAGCAATAGGAGGCCTGGTACAGCTTGGCAGAATAGTTGGCACAGTCTGTGACCCACTCTGTGCTCCCTGTGCTCTCCAAGGGCCCCTCAGCTGTACTGGGTGTCAATACATAACTTGTCCCAAGTGCCTGCAGCCCCTCCTTGCTGCATTCCCAGGGCAGCTCTGTCCGTGTGTGGGGTGCTCAGTAAACCCCAGAGTGGGGTGGGTGAGCCCAGCTGTGTGATTCAGTGACGAGCTGGGACGTATCCGTGATGGTGGGGTCTCCCTGTGGGGTGCCAGGTCATGTGTTGGCAGTGCACTTGGTTCCAGACAGCTCAAGGCCTTGGTGTGTGTTCAGCCACAGGGCTGCGCAGCACCAGACAATGTGTTAAGTGACTGTATAATTTGTACTGGTGACAAATGTTGACAAAAGAAAGATAAAATCTAGGATTAATATTGTTCTCATTAAAATGTTTCCTTTGGTGCTAATTCTGCCTGCTGAGATATGCTATTCATATTTGAACTGCTGCTGTACACAGAATTTGGTAGGATGAACCAAGTGTAATTCCTAAGCTTTTAAATAAACCATGTGTTTTCTTTTTAAATAAAGTAAAGATTTTTTACTTCTCTTGTTTTATAGATTCTTATATGTGATGACAGCCTTGTGGTGGTGAGATAGATGTCTTCTCCCTTTACTTGCGTTCTGTTTGTAACAATGAGCTAAATTCATGTTCTTTGTATTTTGCTTTATGAAGTTGCTTACAAAACTATTATCTAACACAAATTAAAGTGTCAGTTGCTGATCCTGCATCTCAGTGCTTTATCTATATTTTCCCAAAACTGAGATAAATTAGGGTGTGATACACAGATCTTAGCAAATTTCTGCTGTGACTTTATAACAATTGAATAACACCAGAACTTCTGGGAATCACACATAACATGGTGGTACACGATAGTGGGTGATGCAGACACAAGAATTTGTAATGTTTGCCCCAGTCATGTTCTAGAACGTTTTCTAATACAGTCCAAAATCCAGTACAGGAGGACACAACTTAAGCAAACAGGTAGTTTAACTTTCCATGCTCTTTTTCTCTGAAAGCTCAACAGTACTGATAACTTTCAAAGGAATAACCTTTTGGAATTTGCTTTTAGCCAGTGGTGGTAGCCTGACTTTACATAGTAGGATTAACTGAGGACATTTACAAGAGTTGGAAAAGGCTTTCTTTGGCTGTTGTTTAGATTTTTTATTTTTCTCTTGATTTAGTCTTAATCTAATCTCTTCTGGGCACCAAGCAGAGCTGAAAAGTGAGTGACTTTTTATCTAAATTGAAGTGATAGCAATTGATCAGGTTTTCATCATCTGTCTTTGCTGTCATTGGCGCTTCCTCTGTGATCTGCAGTTGACTGGGAGAAATGAAAACTTAATTGAATTCTTTAGTTCTCTAGCTGTTTATTTATGGATAGGTATGTTGAAGCATGGTGATGTAGGACAGAGATCTCTTTCTTGCTATGAATATAAAAGTTTTATTGATTTCATTAAAAGCAGGGACATATTTGACTTTCATGAAAAAGCAGGATGAAATTTAGCTTTGTATCATGACTTGGAGTTGGTCATAGTGACTGATGAGAGAACAGAGAACTGGTCACTCTGGTGAGGTTTCAGGTAATGTTTATCTCCCACATTTTCATTTTGTTACTGACTAAAGGACTGAGAAGGCTTTTAGAAAATGCATTTTGCAAAAATACACTGGTACCACTACCTTAATGGAATTTGAGAAATACCTAGTAGAGTCTTCAAAAAATACCCCAGCATTTTGTTTTCCCTTCTGCTTTAGTTTCCCATATAAAAAATGACACTGATTTGGATGTTTTACTTTACAGATTTTGCACTTTTAGAACAGCAGCATTACTGTGCATTAAGTAGTCAAGAAACAAAGCATAATTCAGCCTTGTCACAGGAAAATTAACCTCATAAATGTTTGTGAGTAATAAGCATGCAAAAAGCATTTACCAGAAATAGTTAATTTTTGTCCAATGACAAAAGTATTAGCTTAAACATGGAAAAGCAGATATTTTAATTGCATTATGCCACATGGTCACTACAAGACTTTTCAGAGATATTTTTCTGGTAGATATATTGTCAGTACCAACACTTGTAGTCACTGTGCATTGATTCCACCAACACACAGGGAATTCTAGTCCAAGTTAAATATTAATAGAGTTTTCTGCTTGCAAACTTTCTGCTGCTTTTTAGCTTAGCAAATAAGCTCCTTGCCCAAGGATTTGGTCAAATGAGGCAGGAAAAAACCCAAATCACCAAAAGAATACCTTAAACTGTAATTTGTTTGATTTTCTTTAGAATGGAAACAGGGCATAATTGTAACCTTTTTCCATCGAGTAATTATATTTCCAAATGTCATGACATTGAAACAAATTTGGGCGTTTGAGGGGTATATATGATATTTATTGTGATAAATGTCTTTGAATTCTTCTCGCTAATTCACCATATATTTGCAGAGCTGATCTAAGTGTTAGAGCAAACATTGACAGCTCGTATTATTAGGAAGCACAGAAGAAAGATCTAAAAATTAGTAAAGACTGTTGTGTATCGTGAAGGTAAAGCCTTTAATTTTATTATTTTCTTTCCAATGTGTTGAAGAGCAGACAGAAAGGTTGGGGCAGAGCAACAACATTTTTTTTTTGTTTGGATCTTTACCCGTTGCTTCATCTTAGTGATGCTCACTGAAGTTCACCAACACCTTGCAACATTTATTCACTCACAATCTGCAAATTGCAAATAGCAGCTGAGCCTTTGTTGGGCATTTTTAGTACTCCGGAGGGGTAAAAATAGTTTCTATGAGCATTGGAGTTAACACATTCCTAACACTATTCCAATGTTTCTAGCAGTCTAGGAAACAACTCTTAGTAAAATTATGGGTAGTACTGGAATGTATTCCATCATAAGAAGACAGGTTCTTGGGGCAGTAGCTTCTTCTGCCCCCTGAGAGTGTTACTAATTCCAAACACTCATCACTTGTATCCTGTCATTTAATCTGAATGAGTGCTCATAGTGTGAACGTTGCTGTGAATGGCACCATCATTTTCTTGTCGGAGGAGTGTTTATTGCTTTGATAACCAAAAATGACATCATATGCACTGGGCTAATAAAATATTGTAGATGTCCCTGCATGCTGGAATCTAAAGATATGAAAATGTCTTTGGTGGCAAGGTGGCAGAGTTTAGGGGTGGCTTCTGTGAGAAGTCGCCAGAACCTTCCCCTTTGTCTGACAGAGCCAAAGCAGAACCAATGCCAGCTGGCCATGGCTGAGCCCATCAGCAACAGAGATGGCCCTTCTGAGCTAACATACTCAGAAGGGAGAAAATTCACTGTGCAAGAGAAAGCTGCAGCTGGAGACATGTGAGTGAAAGAGCTCTGCAGACACCAAGGCCAGTGAAGAAGGAGGAGGAGGAGGTGCCGCAGGGGTAGAGATTCCCGTGCAGGCCGTGGTGAGGACCATGGTGAGGCAGCTGTGCCCTGGCAGCCGATGGAGGTCCGTGCTGGAGCAGAGATCCACCTGCAGCCCACAGAGGTCCGTACTGGAGCAGAGATCCACCTGCAGCCCACGGGACCCCACACCAGAGCATGGGGATACCTGCGGGAGGCTGTGACCCCGTGGAAAAGCCACGTTGGAGCAGACTGCTGGCAGAACCTATGGACCCATGGAGAGAGAGGAGCCCACACTGGAGGAGGTTTGCTGGCAGGACTATTTGTGCAGGACTGTCCCCCGCAGGTGTGACTTCACATGAGAACAAGGGAAAACTGTGAGGGGTCCCGCCCCGAGGAGAAAGAGGCAGCAGAGGCAGCATGTGATGGCTGACAGACCTGTAAACATGAGCTTGGGAAAAAGGGAGGGGTGGAGGGAAAGCTGTTGTAAGATTTCATTTTATTTCTCATTATCCTACTCTGATAGGATAGTTTTTTTCCTCAAGGTGAGTCATTTTGCCCATGACAGGAGTTGGTGAGTGGGCTCTCCCTGTCCTTGTCTTGACCCACAAGCCTTTTGTTATATTTTCTTTCTCCTGTCCAGCTGATGAGTGCAAGGACAGAGCAGCTTTGGTGGGCATGCAGCCAGGGCCAACCCACCACAAACAGATACCAAAACAGATCTGATAATGTCTGTGAGCCTTCAAAGGGATACATGTGGATTATTATCATCAATTATTCTTACTGCTTAACAAGAAAACAACAATAATAAAAAACCTTAAGTTTCATCAGGAGGGAAAAAACCCTTATGTTAAAAATAATCAAATTTGTTCTGTCTAATTTTAAATTCATTCTCAAGTTGAGGGTTCAGCCACTAACTCTCATTTTTATATGGATGATCAATGAAGGGAGGACTTGAGTAGAAAAGACCTAAGACTGGCCTGCTTTCAGAAATGAAGATATAGTGGAAGAACACACCAACTTCACAGCAAAAATCTTCTATGTGTTCAAAATACTAAGCATGAACCTAAGGTAGCCTAGGTTTTTCATGGCTTTTTAGAAACAGTTTCTGCTATAGAAAAAATGGATCCCAAACTTAGATTTTATTTTTTTGACTCCTCAAAATTGGGGATATTTGCCAAGTTTCAAACTCTATCATAAAGTTAACTCAGTCATCGTAGGAGTAATTATGCAATAGAAAAGGCTGCCAAGGGCTGTTTCGTAACCAGTATCACTGGAATATGCAAGACTCAACAAGATTTTTATCTGGCAGGGATGCTGTAGGATTCGTGAACTTATGCTGCAGGAGGCTTGGATTTAGGCAGTCCTTGAAACTTTTGCTAACCCAAATGATTCTAGGAACACATTGTAAGAGCTGCTATGTAGTGGGCTTAGCATTAAAAAGAAAATGTACATATTTTTAAAAATATTTTTAATATTTTTATCTTTTATTCTGTCTTGCAAAGAGGTTCATTTCTGCCAAGAGGAATATATCTTGCATAGTGTCTGATATTAAAAGTAAAAAAGTGAAGAATGATTATACATGTGTACAGAATTTAATTGTGGTTAACATTTTATAATGAGCATAGCAATGAGAGTAGCAGCAACTCTTCGTAACCATTTTTCCATGAGAAGAATAGGTGATCTGGAAGCCTTCTTGCACCAAAACAGTATAGTGCACCCTCACATGAAGAATGGCCTGGCATTTACTGAGAAACAGAACTTTTACAAAAACTTCTGTCTCTGAAACAGTTCCTTTGGGTAGGCGGTTCCATCCTGTATAGGACTCCACGTGATCCAAGGGTTTTTTCTGACACAGCCATGGTTAGCATCCTTATGGGTCTGGTTGTTGGGTCTGGGCAATGGATGTGTCCTTTACTGAGAGCATTGCCTTCCTTGGGGCAGTGCATTGCATTAGCCCAGCAGAGAGCCTGGTCCAACGAGCGTTTAGTTTCTGGGGCAGTGAGATAAACTTCCCAACCTAATAAATTGGTGAAATTTTGAGTCTTAAAAACATCCTAGAATTGTGGACTAATTTAAGTTAGAAGGGACCTCTGGCATTCATCTAGTACAATCCCCTGCTGAAAGCAGAGTGAATGTCACAGTTAGTTCTTGTATGAATTCTTGCAGAATGAAAGAGCACCAGAGTAGTTCATACCTGAGGTATTGCAGAAGAGACTTGTGACTAATCAAAAATCCCCAGGGAGTCCTAAAAAGGCAAAATAGTTTTTTGTGGGTACTGCAGTCATAGATACTCCTCAAATGTACTGAACACTGCTCATGTTATCAATTTTTATTATGTTCACATATACAAATAATGCTTAATTTTTCCACTCCTACCTGGAAATTAATTCTTCTGTTCACAATGCTATCTTTTCCATACCTCTCCAATTTTTTTAAATCAGTTTTTGTCTGACTTTCTCTGTTCATTATCTATTGATATATCATCTGTAACAATACTTCCAGTTTTATCTTTTCTTCAGAGGTCCTGTGTAGATTTTGGAAGTATCAAGGAACCTTCTCCCATGACCTCATGTTCTTTCTCATTCTTGAATAAGCCTGTCCATACAAGTTTCGGAGGGAGCTGTCAAGTAGAGGTTGAATTATATGTGGAGCAACTGCGCTTTCTGTTGAAGGGAGAATATCCAATAAAGGATACTTTAACTTTGTCTCAAGTAGTTAAAGTTACTAATTTATACTTTTTTCTGTTCCAAATTAATCTAGACTTTTATGAGATTGATATGACCACAATTTATTTCCTATCACTTTGTAAACTTTGCCAAAGCATACCAGATGAGAGTGTAGGTAACTCCTAATGATAGATGAGCACCTACAGAGGGCGAGTCAGCTGACCAAGGCCAATAGAGGGAAATACAGGATTTCTGTGTTACAAATCTTGTCTCAGTCACCCTGACCTAGCAAACCATCTTAACTGAGGGCTTGACTGTGCATTGAGCTAGTCAAGCACAGCCATTCCAGAATTCTTTCTGAATAATTGTGTGTGCCTATATATTTATTGCAGTTACATCTCCCAATACTCTTGGTTATTCCTTGTTGTTTGTAATAAACACTGAAATTTCATATGCTCTTTTCATCCCAGTTGAAGCATAAACAGGCTCTAAGGAAGCCAATAATGTTAACATAAGCTTTTCCTGAAGTTACATTGCTTGCTAGTAGGTGTTTTAGGAAAAATGCTGTAACATGGCTTTGTCATAGCTAATTCTAGCACTAGACTGAGGTATCACTGATAAGGATATTCTTTTTACTCCTCCCTCTGCAATTAGACACCTGTGGATCAGCATTACACAGAAAACCACCAGCATGTCTAATGTATGTCTGTGTCTCTCTGTGATAGCAGAAGGCTCCTGAGATGAGAGGCTAATGGGGGATGAGTCAGGACCAGGGTCGCCAAGACCTGTACCTGCACAGAGGGTGGTATTCAGACTTATGTTCTGATTGATATATTTTTGTAGCCTCTAGGACACCACAAAATTACCCAGGTCTCCTGGAAAAATATTACTGTGTAGTTTGAATATCACTAAAGCAGTGATTTCTGCCCTGCTTTCAATTTCATTGTAGTGTGGACTCCAAAATTCCACAAATTTTTGGCTGCACCTAAACTTTTAGCTAGTGGTATCTTGAATGGGACAAGTGAGTGTGTGTAAGGAAAGTGAAGGCACATGTGAAGGAAAGTTCTTATAGATAAAGAAATGCAGGATGTAAGACAGACAGACAAGAGGAAACCAAAAGAGCTGATTCATGAGAGTAAAGAAGCAAAAGACAAAGGCAGTGCCCTGAAGCTTGTTGCAGTTTTACACAGATATGCTGAATAGTGAGTTGTGGTGTCTCAGTAATCTCATGAAACTTCTGTTCCTACTGTAGGTGTGATGAAAGTTGAGGCAGTGATGTCTTGATTCCACACCTAAATCTGATAGGATTTACAAGCTGAAAACCTAATTCAAACACAATGGTCTAACTTGGTGTGAAGAATGACTGACTTTCACCTGGTGACAGCATGGTGAAAGGTAGCATCTTCTGAGGAAATCTGTTGTCTTTTTGTATAAAATGCTTTTTTTCCCACTGTGAGGATATACTTCAAAGTGCTAGCTTTCAAAGACAGTCCCTTTCCAAGCTCCTTACCTCCCCAGTAAATAGGGACATGGCTTTCAGCAGCAGAACAGTACAATTAAAAGCCCCAGTCATAATTCAATAACATACTGTGTATTTTCATCTTTGAGAGTCAAGGAGTGAGCATCTTCATCACAAAAAAATCTATGAAACTCATCTAAATTATCTATTGACCTTCTAGAACCAATCCAGCAGATGATAGCCATTCATTTCTGCACACAAAGGGAGGAGGTGGGTGTGAACCAGAACCGTGTTAGGAAAGTGAACTTTCCTAGAGTGTAATATATAGGTACAATTTATAGGAACAATTAGTTAAGTAATTTCAGACAGGCCCATTTACAAATGATGTATCTGACTGTGGTTAATTTACAGAAAGTAAATTATTAAATTACTCAAGTAAATTCATCAGGGTAGATTTACCCACCCCACCTGCACTTGCTCCAGTTTTCTCTCAGGTGGAAGCCTTTCCTGCTGCATCAAACTTCATCACCTACCCATGTGACATTTCCTTTATTTGCGTAGAACCAAAAATGTCACACACTTCTGGTAAAATCCTGACCTGTTGAAATTAGTAGTGAAACTCCTCTAGATTTCCATGAGAATTTCTCTCTTACAAGAGAGCCTTTCAGAGAAAAGCAAAATACATTTAAATTTCTGCTTTGTGTTATATGAAGTAAAAACTGCCATCATACCTATTTAGATCACATTTTCCTTTACAATATTTTCCTCTTATTTGACCTGTATTTAAGTAAGAAGTTACCATATCTGCTTGCATCATTCTACATGTGGAACTTAAAATTCCCATATCACCTTGAGCTTGTATTTTAATCAAAATATAAATATTTCTTTGAATTTTAACAATTTCCTTATCTCTGATGCTGATGACAACAGATGGGTTTAATCTTCTAATTCTTTCTGTAAATTGTTAATCGAAATATGAAGAATAGCTATCTGATATAAATCCTATACAAAACAATTCTTGCCATGTTATAATGAATGGATACTTTAAATTCTTATCTTCTTCCTTCCGTCTATAAACCTATTATTAGTCTTATGATTTTCTTTATCCAGTCTCAACATTTTCCCTAGGGCAGCTTATATTTAATACCATATGCAGTAATCCATCACCTGAAAAATTGTCAAAGGCTTTCTGAGAGTCTAGATGTCTGCTGCTATAGTTCTTCATGCCAATGGCTATTTCTCCTAGAACCTGGAGTTTAACAAGATGTTTTTATGTAATTTGTTTCATAAATCCAGTCCAATCTGGTTTTCTATAACTTTATGCAATTAATGCATCTTTAATATCTTTAAAACTTCTGCTACTGACCTTTTTAGCAATTTTAAGCGGTCCTGAGGCCAACTTAATGCCACTGGAATTGAAGAGTTCACCTGTTTGAGATCATAGATCATAGATCATAGAATATCCTGAGTTGGAGAGAATGCTGGAGGATCTTTGAAGTCCAGCTCCTGGCCCTGCACAGGACCAATTTCTGTGTATTCTGGAGAACATGGCTTTTGCCACTGTTTAGCTTTTGAGCACAAGTATATAAGAGATTCTGTGAACTAGTATGCTTGGTAACATCTTATCTTGGACCAAAGTTAGATTAAACAAAATTTGGTATTCTGTTTAAATAATTTTTTTAGCTATAAGGATTTTTTATCTTTATCCTGATATGTTCTTGCAGGTTTTATTAATATGTATTATAACATATATAAAAATCTGTAAGACCTATGTAAAAAAAGGTAAGGAAAAGTGCTGGTAGAAAGCAGTAACAATTGCTTAGAGCTGGAGAGCAAGTGAAATCACAAAGGCCTTAGCAGCTGAGAAAAGGAGTGCTAGATATAGCAAATGCAGATGATAAAATAGAATTGGAGCCAAAAGTAAGGGTTACTGTTATTGATGTGTTTGTATGGATGCTTTTTCTATCTCAAAAAATTTAGATGCATGGATACTTTTTTTTTTGGTAACTTTTCTGTAATCCAGCCGTTCAACAGCCTCAGGAGTCAAGACATCAGCCTTGGAGATGTACTTATGTTTTGATGAACCTTAAAGCATCATGGGTTTTGACATAATGTTATAATGAAATCTTTGATGCTTGACAGCTGTTGGCTGCATGAAATGCTCTTTTTTTTTTTACCCCTTTTAGTATGATGTTTACTACACATCTTAAGAATGTGTGTCATTTTGAAGAACACTTTTAATTCTCTTTATCCAGAAAGCTTTCTGTAAAAGTGATAAATTCATAGGAGTTAATGTCCTTTTGGTGAATAATGCTGGCAATTTTAACAGCTGTAAATGTATGTCTGTAAAAGCACAGGCTTGGGGTAAAAGGCTGTGTGAAGTTTTGCACAGGGTAGCAGAAAGATGCCATCAGAGGTAATGCTGGAACTGACAGCATCATCTTGGCATCCCTGACCAGTGCTCACTGCTAACTGGAGAGGAGCTACAGGTGGGAGGCTGTCAGCCTCAGAGGGACAACAGGAGATGTCCCACAGAAGCAGTTGCCAGTGCTGTTCCAGTGCTGCTCATGCAGTCTGTAAAGCCAGATGGGATGGCTCATGTGGCTTGTGCAGGGCAGGAGAACTCCCATTGCTGAGTTCCTGCGGCCATGGGGGCCTGAGGGGAGGAGAATGGCCCTGTAGTGTAGGAGTGGCTGACTCCTGTTGGCAGTAACAGCTGCCTTCTCCAATCTGTGGAGTGATCACCAATCCAGTTATGACTGATAGTTCACACTGATGCTATGACAGCCCTTAGGGCAATTGCTGTGCAGCATTTTATTTTGTGTTTATTAAACGTGGCATCTTCCCAGCTGCTCTTCACCAGCAATAATCACTTTTCACTCATTCTAAATGGAAAGAATGGTGACCTCTGTCGTTATGCAGTGGTGGTAGAAACAATAAGGAGCCAATGCCCAAGACTGTGGAAAAGCCAAATTGAACTAAAACCAACGGGAAAAGAAAATCAGACGGAATGCTTGCCAGGAGATGCTTTCAACTGCTTTGCAGGTGTATGAAGGACATCAGTGAATAAAAAGGTAAATGAATAAAGAGAAATAAACATGGCAACAGGGATTGTGAAGGTGTTCACAGAGTTTAGGTCTATAGTGCTTAATGGAAGGGCAGATGTAGATATCAAGGTAATTATATTCACCGTTGGTATTGATTTTTTTCCTTCTCTGTTCAATAAAACAGGACTTCTTATACATTCTGTCCTTTCCAAATAGAAGCAAGAGAGCAAGGCTACAACTACTGGTAAACTCTCAGACAAATGGGAACAAACTTTAATTTAATCAAGGCTCAGTATCTATGGAAGGTTTTCAAATGTGCCCAGGCCTCATCACTACTTTTGGGATCACTCCTGTGGGCTGCTGAAAACTGTGGTCCTGAGCCAGCAGCACAACAGATTTTGTGAGGACTTTTAAGTGTGCAAATGCTCCCATGGCTTCTGTGGGACAGTTTACATGTTTAAATTAAATGTGCTGAAGTGCTTCACTGCTGCAGAGCCAGAATGCCTGACCCTGTGTAGGATTGAGTCTTTGGAAATCAATTAATATCTTTCAGTGCCAAAACGGGGACAAAGTTCTTTTGCAAGTCTGTCTGATGAGTTAGGTGTCTAAGTGTGGAATGCTGAATTTTCCTGAAAATCTAGCCTTTAAATATCAACAGTGGTAATTTTTACTGATAACCAGTTTAGCAATAACATGGGGCCAGTATTTTTAATCCAGTACTACATGCCATTACACTTCCAAAGGTGAAGGACTTAATATGAACTGAATAATATATGGGCTACTGTAGTTTATTTATTTTGTAGTTTAGGTACACAAATGTAGGTCTGTTCCAAACAATGTAAATCTCACGTTTAATTAAATTTAAACACCACACATTTCTGAAAATGTAGTTGCCTACCTTGGATTTTTAAATGTAGTTTTTCCAGTATGTCTCAAAATCAGTCTGCAGTAATAGACAGATTATGTCATGCTTGTGTTCATGCACACAGACCTTGGCTCTGGTGCTAAACCAGCATTAGGCTGTGCTCTCCTTATGTTTAGGAAACACTGTTCTGCTAACTGCTATTTTATGAATGTGGCTAAGGCTGTTTTTATCTATGCAAGGTTTATTGGTTGGGTTATACTTACAAATTTCCATAATTAAGACTGCAAATTCCATAATTACAGCTTCAAATGAGAACCATTTCTTCCAGAGTTTAGTTTGACTGTTGTTTACAAAAGAGGGATTTTTTTGGTGGTGGTGGGGGTGGTACCACTTCAGTTATATCAGGAGTTCTATTGGTCTGGCATAATTCTTTCCTCCTTCTAACAAAGCTGTGGCAGTGAAAGTTTCAGCTTTAGGCAAGGCTTCCGATTTGTTTAGTTTTTTTGAGATTCTAGCTGCTACCTTGTAAAATTGCCACACACTGAGGACTTCCTTGGAAACAGAATATGATACTGCATTTTACTTGACTATCATTACTATATACTTAAAATATAAGCAAGATGGAATAACTTTATTCCTCTTTTATATAGCAAATAAGGCAATCTTAATATTATGCAGTAAAATCATGATTATAAGCAAACAGTTTAGGTAATTCTTGTTTTTTCCTGTGTAAAAAGTATTTCCCCATAGTATGAAAGATATTTATGAGCCTTATTAATCAGCAACCTATGATTTGTGGTTTGTGACACTCACAGAGGTTGACTCAGTGGCATAGGAATTTCTCTGATGCAGCAGATGCAGTTCAGGCTTGTACTCTTGCCACTAAGAAGTACTGTCTTTGGTATTTTCTAGAAAGTTTTCCTCTATTAGTGGTAGTCAAAAGTAAAAAAAAAAGGGCGAAGTGACGTCTGGATAAATCCTCAACATGGCACAGAATGTATTTCAAGATGTTATTACTCGTCAGGCTGAAGAGATCAGGACAAATTGAAAGTTTGTGTCCTGTGAAAGGAAAACCCCTTATACCATAGCAATATTTAAATTCAAAAAAGGAAAACATGTAAAAAAGAGAAAGCTTTTTGAAAAAGAGCAGCCAACAGGGTAAAATGATTAAAGACCCCATATTAGAGGCTCAGAGTAACAGTGTACCAGCTATCAAATTAAAAATTTAAAAAAGAACCTCTTCCTAAATCCAGCTAGGCCAGCAGTACAGCAAGATACTACTCAGAAGTGCAAATGACAGATCAGCAGGATGAGACAAATTGTGTCCCAGGATCCATGGTGCTATTGACAGAGTTCTCGAAGAACTTGAATATGGAATTTTAAAATTATTAGCTGCAGTGTGGAATTTATCTTCTAATTAGCCTGAGGCTGGCAAATAGGTCTGATATCTTTAAACACTTCCTATCTGCTTATATATTTTCCTGAAAAAATAATGAAAAAAATAGTAATTAAAAGCTTACCAGGTGATTCATTCTAGCAAACTATACATATCTCAAACACTACAGATATATGCACCATTGATTCTCTATTTCAATACTGGCCATGTAAATTTAACTTAAAGGGTCTGAAGCCCTGCAGTGTTGCTGAATAAACATCCAACAGTATAATATGTTTGCCGTATGAGTGCCAGTGTTAACTTAATTCCACTTCAGGATATCAAGAATCACAGACACCTTCTTCCCAGTTAATTGCTATGTTTAATTTGTTTGCTCAAGTAACACAATACTTTGGATTATAATAGAGACCAAAAGGTCTCAAACTGTTCATTCCTCTGAGCAAGCTAAGAAATGCAAAAGAGGCCCAAACATGTTGAATATCCACCATAAATAACAGCTAGTTTTTTTGCAATTTTTGATAACAATTTGCTGACAGGAAAATTGACTATTATGTAGTTCTTTTGAAATGCCCCTGTACTGTGAATTCTTTAGTTTGCATGAAGGAAATATCTAATGGTAGTAGGCTGCTTATTTTGGACAATGTAAAATGACCTTCTATGAGCACCTTAAATGAAATGCTGGCTGAATAATCATGAGATTAATTACAATTCTGAATAATTTTCTACTGTGCCTGCCACTTGGTAGCTAGCAGCCAGGGCAGACATAGTATTCATTGGTGACTGGTTTTGTGAGGCACGCATGTGTGTCCTCTGGTTATCAGCAAAGTAAACTTTCAAGGTGGGAACTCATCATCTTTTAGAAATAATTTTAGTAGGTAAACTGATAAGTTCATCTTATCTGAATGGTATTATAAAATCTCAGGGTACTGGAACTGTTGAAATTGAACCTGTCTAATATTAAAGACTTCTGTTTAGTGTAAAGTAAACAGGTGCTAGCTCTTTTCCTTTCTGCTTCCATTTGACTAAGTTAAAACTTTTCACATATATGAGCTGTCTGGTTTTTTTCTTCCTAAAGAGAAAAATCTATAACTTCATAAAACCATCGTAACTTTAAGTTTCACTGTTCCTGAAGTTCTTCAATATCAGTTATCTAATCCTTAGTTGGGAGATTCACCATCTTCAAATTAAACTTTAAATTAAGCAAAACATAGTTAGTCCAGCTGGCTGGAATCTTGGGAAGATGCATCATGAAACTAGAAGTTTTGTAACTTATTTTCCTTGCTGACTGTATTTCTTTGCTATTCTTTCATATCTACTTGCAAGATTTCTGCTGTAGCTGGAGTAAACAGTAGATAGGATGTAAAAAGATAGCTATCAGCTCCAGAGAGAAGCCATAATGACACAGATAATCCCCTCGGTAAGCAATAATTTCTTGAGACGATCATTTATGTGATGTTTGTGTGCGTGTATTTAACCAACAAAACGGAGCATTTACAGAGGGTGTATGCAATTTGCTTACAGGTGCTGAGTGTTTTTACTTTCTGTTCTTTTGGAAGAATGCACTAAAATCTCCCTTTCTCCTAAATTCGGTACACCAAACTTGTTCATACCTAATTTCTATCCATTTGAATGCCCAAAGAATTCTTTAAAAATGTCTCATTTGCTTTGGCCCTGAAGGTTTCTCTGGAATTCATGGAGAGCACTGGCTATCTGCATTGCCCACTCACTTGTAAAATTTTAGCTCACTGTCATCTCTTCAATTCAGCAATCTAGAATGATGCACCATAACTTTGGGAAACAGCAGCATTAAATTAGAGATGCCAACTGCAGACTGTAATATTAAAAATGTGTTCTCCTACTGTGGCCTAATTTGCCTTTTTCTTTTTATGCTGATAATGTATCTGAACCCACACTGTGAGCAGTGTGTAATAAGTTTCTAGGCTTTTGGCATCTGTTATGGACAAACTGTGGATTCTTTGCAGCTTCAAACAGCAAGTGAAATGAGAAGATCGATGGAATTTGTGTCTAGATGTGTGACATGGAAATGTGCCTAAACAAATGTAATTTTGCAGCAGGAACACCTAAATTGTGTTGAGGCTAAAAACCAGACCTTGCTTAACACATGAATTAATTAAGTGCAAAACATTTCTTTCTCCCGTCGTTACACAAAATAAAGGGCTGGGGATTTGAGTCCTGTAATTCAGCATAAAAAACTGCTGTCAGAACCTCTGGCTGAGGAAGCCCTGAAACCGCAGGGTGCTGGAAGTGTAACTAGGGGAAGGATCATGACATGCTTGCCTTGTTTCTGTACTTTTCCTTAGGCGTCTGCTGCTGGCTGCTGTCAGAGCCAGGATATCCAACCAGATGGGCCTTCAGTCTGACCTGGCATGGCCACCCTTATGTAAGAATACATGTGATCTGGGTATTTTTGATCTCCAGCCCCTTCCAGGGCTGGAGCACCACTGAGGATGAATGAAGCTATGGCTGGAATTCATTTTAAAACATTGTTATTCAGGTTTGGAGTAATTTCAAGGAATGGTGTGCTGTCCAAAAATTTGAAAATCCACTGGATATACAGTCCTACTCAGAAAAAGTAAATGGTATATGGTCACATAGTCTAAAAGGATTTGAAGTAAAAAGGGAATTGTAACCTTCTGATTAGGCAACATGAGATACCTTGATGGGTGTTGTGCTTAACTCTGTACACCCTACTGTTATAGCCTGATATTGTGTGTGCCTCACTTTACAGGAATAATCTGGAAATAAGCATTTTTTCTCATTCTCCTTGCCTGTTTTTGCTTTTCTGGTTTTATTTTTATTTGTTTGCTTGTGTTTAATAGTACACTCTTTGTAGCAATGTCCCCTGGCATTTGTGGTTGAAGCACCACACACAAGGAGTCCCAAGTTTACTTGGCGTCTTTAGGTGTTGCTGTATTGCACACATGCCCATGCTTTCAGCTGAGGTGGTAGAAGCCAGTTTTTCCGAGGGCATATACAGTCTGCTTTAGATGCATCTCCTCTTTCCAGATCATAGACCTTTATGTAAGGCTGTAAAGTGTGAGTTAAGAGTTCTGCTAGCAACGGAATAAATAATTCAGTCCTTTAAGTGATACACTCTCTGTCTTGAGTCTCTGCTGTCAGGAAAGTAGGCCCAGCCCTGTGTTATTGTCTCCTGATGAGTGTGCAAGAAAAGAGGCCTGAATTTGACATTGTCTGTCAAGTTGCCTTCCTCAGGCCCATGGTTGGGGAAAACTGCCCTCAAAGGGGACATGTGAATTCAATTGCTACTTGAACCATGGCTATTCACTTTACAGCAAGCAAAAAGTGGGAAAAAGGGGTGAATTCCATTGTACTTGTTGAGCCTGTAGCTAAGCTGTTTCCCATCTCTGGTTTTAGACTGCACAGTGTTTGGACAGAAGCAAGATGTGTTGGGCAGCTGATGGCAAATAAGAGACCTCTTCTCTGTGAGCATGTATTTTTATTGGTATTGGTCTTTCAGATGTTTAAAACAATGTTGCAACAGCATGCAGAGGACTGAGCTGTTCTTTTGATGTGTGCTGAGAAGTACCTGCTAGAATTAAAAATACAAAGAACAATATGGAATGGTTTGTCTGCTGTGGGGAGAGCTTCTCGTCTTGTGCAGATCCTTAAGTCTGCTGAACTGACTGAATTAGGCGCAGTTCTTCTTCAAATGCTCTTTGGAAAGCACCATCTGAAGGTGGCAAGTGAAAAGGGAGCTAAATCTATTCTGCAGTATGCAGACCAGAAAGGAAGAAAATGTTAGAAAGGAAGCAGGAAGTCTGAGAAAGTCTTGATGTAATTTCCATAAATGTTTGTTCTAAAGATACAGCAAGTACCAATATGAAAAAGCTATTAGATTAACCCCTCTTCTCCCTCTATTCTGGAATTTTGCTGGTTACAGCTCTTCCTATAACACTTGGTGGTGGGTTCGTTTTTATTTTTTTTTCCTTTGAGTGCTATTATTCTGTGCAGTTGCATGACACTGTATTTAAAACTTCTCTTTATTACACCCCTAAGATTTATGTAGGAAATGGTCCAGACTCCTACAAATTCATGTGAATAGTAGGAATATACACATTAGTGTGCCAGATGACATATCTATGTTATATATGTCAGATTAAAGCAAATGGAATTTGAGTGTAGATTTCAGCTGAGATGACCTTCTGGAGAAGTTCACTGTCTTTCTGACAATTTTAAAGCTCTGTTTTATTGATCAGATGCTTGAGAGTGAGAGGTTGAACTAATTCAACCTGAATTAGTTTTATCTGAATGTTCTAAGAGTGTAGTCTTTGCTTACAGCAAATGAATTTACTCAGCTGTCCGAACTTTTCCCTTCTGGTGTTCATTTCATATGCTTATAGTTTAAGTCAATATGATTTAGAAAATTATGAAGTATAGTAAATAATTATAATTTTTTTTTTTTTTAACATGACTTTTGACTTCAGGCAAAATATGAGGCTAAAAATGGAGGCAGGTATTGTTGTTGTTAGTGATCATGAGGGGTTGGTGTGATAATGATTTGCCTGGACACCAGTTAAAAGTGGCCTTTTCCATGGAATTTGGGTAATCTGACTGGCCAATGTATAGGAAAATAAGCTATTTTATTACACTTACTCCAGAATGTCTTCCGATGTAGGGATTCTGTTATAAAGCAAAATTTTTT
>VYZT01004960.1:0-29017 GCA_013400735.1 Pomatostomus ruficeps | reverse complement strand
TGTCACACAGTGAGCACAAAGAAAGCACCAGGGGTTCACCAGGTGTCCCAAAGCGTCACACAGTGAGCACAAAGAACACACCAGGTGAGCGCCAGGTGTCCCAAAGTGTCACACAGTGAGCACAAAGAACACACCAGGTGAGCACCAGGTGTCCCAAAGTGTCACACAGTGAGCACAAAGAACACACCAGGTGAGCGCCAGGTGTCCCAAAGTGTCACACAGTGAGCACAAAGAACACACCAGGTGAGCACCAGGTGTCCCAAAGCGTCACACAGTGAGCACAAAGAACGCACCAGGTGAGCACAGGGTGGGTAAAAAGTGTGTACAAGGTGTCAGATGGTGTCACACGGTGTCCCAAGGCGTCACACGGTAAGCACAAAGAAGGTGCCAGGTGAGCACCAGGTGTGCCAAGGTGTCACACGGTGAGCACACAGAATGCACCAGGGGAGCACGGGGTGAGGACAAGGTGTCACACGGTGTCCCAAGGTGTCACACACTGTGCACAAAGAACGCACCAGGGCAGCACGAGGTGTGCAGGGTGCACCCTGTCCCTGTGCATGGCAGGAACTTGGCCATGATGCCGCTTGTGTCTCTTCCCCTCCCTTCTCCAGGAGAGGCCACACCCAAGATGGACCCCGGGGCACGAGTTTGCTCCACTTTGATCAGTTTGGATCCATTCCCAGATCAGGGTTCATTCTCCAATGACAATTTCAGGGGATGATGGAATTGACCCCGAGTCTGTCCCCTCTTTTAGAGGCTCAGTTTCCATCTTTGGGGGCCTGGGCCAACGAGGTGTCCTTGAGTGCAGCCTGGAGAGGATTTGTTGTGTCTGAGCAGGATGGGAGAACAGGAGTTAACAGACCTTATGGAGTTTTAGAGTTACACTAAAGCAGTGCAGGATCTGAAAAATATAAAAGCTGAATCTTAAAGCATCACCCTGCTCCCCCAGGGGCTGAGAAGGGCTGAGCAGGGTGGGTATCACCAAGATCTCTCCCTGCAGAGCCCCTGTCTGTCCAGCTCGGTGAGTTCCCATTAACAGACCTCTCAGAAGCGCAGAGCTCTGGAGCACAGAGCACCCAGCAGGGCTCAGCAGCCCCTGTCCCCTCCCTGCCCAGCTCAGGGGCCACATGGAACCCAAGCCACCCCTCCCTCTCCTCACCCCCAGCCCCACAGAGAGGACACCCATCCCACATAGCCCACACCTTCCTGCTTGCAGCAATCCAAATTCCTCCAAGGAAGTACAATATTTTCATAGTCAAATTCTTAGGGAAAAAAAGCTTACCTTCTGATTCATTTTAAAATGTACAAGCCTTGTATTGAAACTGTAAATTTATTGGGAAAACAGCCTAAACCATTTCGGAGAGTGAAAGCCCTGGGCCCAAGTGTCTCTTGTTTCCATTACACGGATGAGGAAGTGCGACTGTTGTGCATAAGAAAAAGGTAAGTCATCTTCATAAATATCTCCAAAAGGCCATTTAGCTCCATCAGCAAACGAGGGAAATGAGCTATTTAGCATAGTTTAGTGAGTGAGTTTTCATTTCAAGGTTGAATAATGGCTTAAAAAAGAAAAACAAAAGAGGCTTTGAAACTTTTCCTAACCTTCAGCTCCACTAAACATGAAAACTGCCTGCTGAATTCAGGGGAAGTGACCTATTTCTCAACACTTCAAAAACCTTAAAACTGTGCAAATGACATTGACAAAAACTTGTTACTAAGCTTCCTTTACACAATCTGGTGAAAATCAAGTGGGATATAAACTCTGTTACAGGCAAAAGGCCTAAAGAACAGAATTCCTGGAAGAAATGAACTTGTCCTAAACTTATTCTTAATTTTATTTCTTCTTTTCTGGCATCTCTCCAACATGTGTTATGAAGAACTGATCCCCATGTGGTTAAAATGTGTCCATTTGATGGAGGGGTCAGTTCCAATTACAAAATAAATTAGAAAGTTCTTCCTGATCTTGCTCCTCAGTGAGAATTCTTCACCCAGCACTGCCACCACCAGGAGAAAAAGTATTTTGGCTACACATGGAAGAATGATACACTCAACGTTTTACCTCTCTTGTACTTGAGTAAAAACCAGACTTGAGTACAAAATATTGCAGAGTTCACACCGAGGCACTCAGGTTATCTGGTGCTTTCCTTAAACACTAAAATACCTGGGTTTTCAGAAGCCTCTAAGACACTGACCCCAAACCATTTCTACACTATTTGTCTTCTTAGAAATGCTTTGTCAAAATCAGCCTTGAGAAGTGACGGAAATCAACGAATTAAAGGACTCTTAATTAAAAATTGGCTGATTTTCCTCACAGCAACAAGCAAGCCTTTCTCCAATTCAGGCTTAGTACCAGACACGATCTCCAGCAGCTCCAGTTCTCTAAAGATGTCCAGGGATAATTCTTAATTTTAAAATAAATACCAGACATAATCTTCTTACCCTAATTCCCCCTGAATTCTTTGTTCCCACCTGAGACCACCCTTCCCAGGTCTGATTCACAGAAAGAAAACTCTGGAAGCTGGAGTCTGATTGAAAATACAGCCTAAAGGACTGCGAGTCAGCAGCCACCAATGCAAGCCTGAAGCTGCTGCTCAGAGCTGGGTTTGTACAGGTGGAACACAAAGACACAGCCGGGTGTGACTCCCTTGTCCTGGGGCAGGAAGGTGTCTCTGGGTGGGGTAGGGAGCCCTGGCTCTGCTTTCCCTCCTTCCTCAGCACCCACTGGTGTTCTGCTCAAGCCTCATTTCGCTGCTAACCACCCAGGCTCGTGCAGGGATTGCCCAACTGGGCTTCCAAAAGCCACACCTACCCTTGTTCACAGCCCAAATAGTCAGGAGTGAAACCTGAGCCCTCCGGGTTGTCTCCAAGAAGGCAGAGCAGGGGGGGGAAGTGGCTGCAAACCCAGACGTTGGGCCCCAAAGGCATGTGCTGGGACATTGCTCCGGGGAGCCCTGAGCCCCCCAGCTGGGGCCGTCTCCAGTGGGCATTGCCAGCGCTGCAGGGGCGGTGCTGCTCAGGAATCACCTTCCCCTCATGCCCAAAGGACGCTCCTGAATCAGCAGCGTGGGCTCTCTTTTGTTTACCTCTTCATAAGCCTCTAACTGGAGCCCAGAGCTGTAAGGAAATTAATGCTCTCTGGGCTTTGCATCGCTTTCTGGAGCTCCCAGAAAAAGAATTTGCTAAGAAATGAGGCCCAGATTGGAAACATTGCTCAGTGCTGCTCACAGCCATCCCTTGCCTTCCACAGAAAGGTGTCTGAAAAGAGAAACCCTTCAGCTCTTCCAGGTTTGTTTTGGTTTTATGTAACTGCTCATTTTAACGTGGCTTCTCCTGCAAGTACAATCAGTTCACACTGGGGTCCGTAGCCTCAGGCAGCCCAAATTTCTTGGCATGACAATATTACAAAGATAGAGTGAGAGAAAAAAGCTACAAGCTCTTTGTCATCTGCAACTGAAAGAGCAGTTGTAGAAACATGGAATGGTTTGGGTTGAAGGGACCTTAAATCCCATCCAGTGTCACCCCTGCCATGGCAGGGACACCTCCCACTGTCCCAGGTGCTCCCAGCCCCAATGTCCAGCCTGGCCTTGGGCACTGCCAGGGATCCAGGGGCAGCCCCAGCTTCTCTGGGCACCCTGTGCCAGGGCCTGCCCACCCTGCCAGGGAACAATTCCTGCCCAATATCCCATCCATTGCTGCCCTCTGGCACTGGTAAGCCATTCCCTGGCTCCTGGCCCTCCAGCCCCTGTCCCCAGTCCCTCTCCAGCTCTCCTGGAGCCCCTTTAGGCCCTGGAAGCGGCTCTGAGCTCTCCCTGGAGCCTTCTCCTCTCCAGAGCCAAGCTCTCCCAGCCTGGCTTCAGAGGGGCTCCAGCCCTGGAGCAGCTCCATGACCTCCTCTGGGCTCTCCCAGCAGCTCCAGGTGCTCCCTGTGCTGGGCCAGGGCTGGGGCAGCTCTGCAGGTGGGGTCTCACCTGAGCACAGGGGCAGAATCCCCCCACGCAGAGGTGCTCATCTGTGAAAGGCACAGGTTCCACTTGCACTGGGATGTTCCCCAGGGGCAGCTGAATCAAGGACGTTGTCAGTGATTTGCCCAGACCCCTCTGTGGAAAAGCACAGATTGCCCTGGTGCCCTTCAGCTCCTGGCTGGATCTCTCTGGGCACACGGCTTCGGGGTCTGTGCATGAGGGGAGCACAGAGGCAGGCCCAGCCTGCTCTTCCCACACTCATTTCTGAACACGCTGATGATTTTCCATGAGATTTGCCAGAGAGACTGGCACCTCTAATGCAGTTACATTCCTGCAGGACTCATGCGAATCACAGGCAGGGGAGAGACCCTTTGGCCCCTAAACTAAGACTATAGAGCTTTGATAGCACTCAGGAAAACAGAGGTCATGGAGCTTGTAAAATTAGCACAGAAGATTAAAGAAAGTCAATTATGAATGATAGGAAGAAGTCAGGAAAACCTTTTGCTTCTGTGCATAATTTAATTCCTTAGTCTTTTTCTTTCAACTATAAAAAGTCACTGTTTGAACATTTACAGAAAGCACATTTTAGTTGTACATTCAACAAGGTGATCACCCCAATTTAATTAGGAAGGGTAATGCACACCTTCAGAGGTGATCAGCAGGCTTTCAGAGAAACTGAGGAGAAAAGTAGCTGGCATTACTGATAGTTCTAGGATAGATTACAGTACCCTTCTTTGAAAACAAACACTTTCATAACCTCTTTTCAGAGCACAGAGCATCTAGAAACCTCATCACTTTTTGACAGACTGTTTTGCAGAATCCCTTCTGTGTCACTCGTTCTGTGATGTTTGTACATATCTCACCACAGCCAGCGATACATCATCTGTATCGCTGCAGCCAGCGCTGCTTTGTTTGTATAAAAGCTTGGTTGTGGGCTGAAATGATAAAAAGATGAACATTAAGCTCTGGTTACAGATAAGAGTGCAACAGTGCTTCAGAAGAGACAGAAAGTCTTTGAAGTTACTGAGAAAGTTGAACAAATGTAAAACCAAAGCAGAGCAGCCCCCAGCCCCACCTGCCACGCTTTGTTTTTGGCTTCTCCCCTGCTGTGTACACAGAGAAAAACACAACAGTTCAACAATGAGCAACAATCCCCTCACATCAATCAACAGTTATGCCTTGAGATAATTTGGGTGTATTAATTCTTCAAAGCCAGACATTGGACCAAATCCTCTTTGCAAAGAAAGCTGTGATCCGTTACAGACACCCTTCAAAAGCCACGAGCAGTGTATGAAAATAAGGGAATATTAAGACTTCAAAACTTCTCATTCTTGTGGACATGAGGAGAAAGTCCATTTAATAGAAGTGTTTGGGGTTTTTAGGTTGGACTTTGCAAACACTCTCAAGGTGCGAAGAAGAATTGTTCGTCTGCTTCAAGAAGGAAGGTATTTGACCATTTTCTTGGAGGATGGATGAAATTTCTTTCAATCCAACTGGAAATGAGGCCGTTCCCATGTCACAGATAAAATATGTGTGATGCTATGAAAGAGGAGTTTGCCACGTTCTCATTAATGATCCATCTCCTGGTGTGACAGCCACTCGAAATTGAAAGATGGAGCTGGATTTTTCCCTGATTCCTGAGTGTAAATTTCTAAAGGCAGATCAAGGAGGGGATCCATTGTAGAAAATACTGCCATTTAGGCAAAGAATATGTTTTAAAAATTGGGATTTTATTCCTGCCTGGATGAGGCAGCCTGCTCTAGTGTGCAAATTCTATCATTCTCTAGTGTCACCATCAGGACTTCCCAGGATCACAAAAGCTTGGGGGACACTGTAGAACCCCCAATCACAGAACTGCAGGGTGGGAAAACTCCTTCCCAAAATGCACAGACCCTGCTCACTTCAAACCCCCACCGGTGAATCTCTCATTTGGGCACATGTTGGCATGTGCTGGAAAAACAAATCCCCTCTGCCACTCCTGCCAGCGGCTTTGCAGCCCCTCGAGAGGCTGAGCTCCCTGCTGAGGGCTGCCTGGTTCTCAGTGCCCATCACTCCTCAGCCTCTCTTTTGGGCGCAATGAGCTCACCCTGACACGAGCAGGATGACTTGAGCGAGGCCAAGAGTTGTGGGGATCTCCTCCAGAGCGCACTCCAGTCAGCGAGCGTCCTTCTGCTGGCTGCCACGGGCCCCACAACAGGCCCTGAACGCCTTAATTCCTGCAGGGAATGATTCCAGTATGGCCTTGGCTCCATAAACAATTCCTTCTACAAACACAGCTTGCTCCAGAGAAAACTCTTCTACAATTCCTTATTTTCCTCTGCTTCTGTCACCTTGATTACAAATATCATTTCGGTTTCTATCCAAAACTATGAATATTCTATTCCCTGAGACCTCAAGGACACCCCGCAAACACATCCCCCTGCCCCAGATCCTTCAGAGCTGGCTCCACAACTCCCCCTTGTCGCTCAGGTGACCATTTGCCAGCCATGACTGAGGTGTCTTTGAGAGCTTTCTTAGGTTTCTGATATTCTGTCATCTCCAGTTCCATTTCACACATCACAATCCATCAGGAGCAGGACAATTTTTTTGTTTCTCCCCACTGTACCTTTTCTGCTGCCATTTCATTTAGATTGAATTAAAGCAGCACTGCTTATTCCTTTGTGTTTGGGGGGTTTTGGCATGTAAGGAAAATATATCTTCCCTTTCTTTTCATAGGATATATGAATTTAAAGTGTCACCTTTATTTACTTACTCAAGTATAGCGTTTACCAAATAAATTCTTTTTCTTATTATTTTATACAAAACACAGAGAAAGAAAAGGAAATTCCATTTATTCGTGTAAATTATATAGAGAAAAAATTGCAAGCATTTAGTAAATATTATCAGGTATCGAACCACAGTTTTACTTAAATAATTTTAATAGGACAAGTGAAAAGAAGCGGTATCTAATTTATGGAAATAGATTCCATAGTAGCTGACACTGTGTTAATCACCTCTCAAATTCAAAATTGCAAATTAGTCACTGTAGCAACTTTGTTCAGTAATTTCTGCAGGATTCCACAGACTCTGGTATGATTCTATTATGCCGTGACTCACAGCTGATGAACGTTCTTCCCATTCTCACTTCTGCAGAAATAAAATTCATTAATGAAGTGGTTAGTTCCTAAGAAAGATTTTTCTTTCTAGTATTGTAGAATCATTTTAACACTGACCACAATTAAACTGTCAATGAGCTAATTAATATGATTACTTCAAATTTATTAACCAGAACCTGGCTACATAGAGAAGTTAATTAGTCTTGGCTATATATAGTCACTAGTCTTGGTTATATATATATATTTTTAAGATATAGTCAGTATTTTCTATTGAATTATTTCCTTAACTTAATGAGGAGGGAGGAAAAACCACAGCCAGCTCCACCTTCTACCACTCACAGAGAAAACTCTTCAAATGTTGAGAAGCCGTGGAATTCTGTGAAAGAACATCCTGAAACCCTTCCACTTTGGGAACACACCACCAAATCCACACAAACAAGGCTCCTGAGGAGCATTTAACACCAGATTCCATCTCTGTTCAAATGTTCCAATTTACATGGGATAAAACTGCAAAAAATAAGATTTTTTTTTGCTGTTCTGATAGAAAAACAGGGAAAAAAATGAATGTCTTACTACATTTTAATGCTTAGCTTGTGGAAATCTCAGTCAATAAGAAGATTAAATCCAAGCTCTACGACTGAGGGGTGAGAAAATGAGTTTTGTTTTGCTTCTCACCCCTTCCATGTTTTGGCCACTACCAAGAGCTTTGTTAACAAGTGACCTCCTCGGAGGATTTCCTGTCTGTCCAGACTGTTCCTACACTTCCCAAACATTCCTGCAACTCTTCTCAGCAGCTCTCTGCCAACCACTGAAGATTTTTTTGGTATCACTTCAGTTTTTCAGTCCACCAAATCCTATTTTTTCCACCAGCTCAGAGGAAATTATCAATGCTTCAGCAAAATCAAAATATGCAAAACCTGACAGTTAAAAAACCCCGACCAAACATCTCCCTATGCCCAACACACTTTGCTAATTATTGAATTTGTCTTTATTTCCACTTTCAGCGGCTGAATTTTTCTCTGTGTTTGTCAGCCGTGTGGAAAACCCCAGCACCATCACTTCATTTCTGTGCTTAATTAGCTGCACAAAAATGGAAAATCATCTCTCGAGTTGCTCTTTGGTGAACTCTGTTTTTATGGTGAATACATTCCTCTAACAAGTACCAACAGTTGTGTTAAAATTTCTGTTCAACACACATTTATCCTCTGGTGCACCTGCAAAAACTTCTTTTGACAAAGTTAAAAATTAGCACTATATTTCTTTTTAATTACAAGAAGCAGCAAAAGCACTAGTAACTTTTTATCCAATCTGCCACAAATAAATCTATTTTTTTAAACTGGCAAGGCTTAGCTGAACTATGAATAGCCCACTTTGCCCTACATCGCCCTGAAAAGGTGAACCAAAGACATTTGTGTAAGTGACAGCTTGGATGGACTTAACCCCCCACCAATTTGTAATCCAAATGCAATAATAACATCCTTTCTCTGTTAGCATTAGAACATCCCAAGAATATTCCCAAAGTCACCTCTAGAACACTTCAGTAGGAGCATTAATAATCTTTAAGCAAAGTTCTGTGTTGCCCAAACCCTCTGAAGGAACATTTTCCCACCGGCTTCCTCCACAGAGCAACGGGGGTGGTTATAATTCAATCGCAGATGAAGGCAGGATGGGGACAAGAGATTTCCTTTTTTGTCTCTTCTAGGAGGAATCAGATCTGGCTGTGGAGGCCGTGCACAGATGAGGGGAAATTGCAGCTCGGTGTTACCTGCTTTTGTTTTCTTCTCTACCACCACCCTGGGCAGCCCCTGACTCGTGGTGCTCTACAGGGCAGGCAGAACTTCCTGTTCCCACCACATTTTCTGATAAATCCCCAGATAAAATCAGGCTGGTGTGCTGGCAGACTAGATCTGAATGTCTGCTTTCCAGTGTTGTTGTCAATGCCAATGTGGCTCTTGAATTTGTTAAAAACCCTTGAGAGGGGACCTGAGAGCTCAGTGCCAGCCTGCCCGGCCCAGAGTGCAGGGAGCCCCTGGGGGACGATCCTTGTTCGGAGGGTTCCTGCCCATTTCCAGCAGCCACAGGTGCACGTGGCTTTGTGCTCCTGCTACCACCGAGTTGCTTCAGAGGATTTGGCTTCTTCCACCTTTTTTTCATGAAGTGGTGTCACACTTGTAGACTGTGTTTATTATGAACGGTTTCTTTACCAAATACCTGTCCCTTCAATCAAAATTATTCTCTCTGGGATCATCAGCATCATTAGAAATGCACCAGGCTGATGAGGTCCTTTTTTTGTCCCCTGGGAGCCCAGTGCCCTCCTGAGCTGCTGACACAGGTGCAGAGCACGCAGGGTACCCAACACTCAGCTGTCCCAAAGAGAAAAGCATTGCCCAGAGGTACCTGCAGAATTCTGACACCTGGAGAAACAAACTGGTTACTGGGGAAAAGTTGGTCACCTTGGAACCCTTCATGTGTTCTTGTTAAAAAGGATAACAACCCGTGTATCAATAAACCATTTTAAAAACCAAAGAGGCCTGAAAATACTTTTCCCAAAGCATTGGCTCCAGCACAGCCAGTCCAGTAAATAATTGGATTTGAGGATACAACTTCTATTCCCCAAGGACAGCAGGGGATGTGAAGCTTTTATCCAGTGACCTCAGACACACTAATCTGTGGATAAAGAACACCAGGAGAATGAAATCAGGACTTTCTTGCCACGGCAGGATGGGAACAGCATTATGGAGAAAAGCCACAGAAACCCCTTGCACACAAAAGGAAGGTGTTTTGCTTAGAACAGAAGTGCTTGTCTGTGTTCAGGGCGGCAGCTCTCACAGCACTGAGATCATTCTCACTGCACTTTTGACAGCAAATTCACCAAGATTTGATTAAGTTTAGCAATCATTTCTCCAGAACGTATGAAATTCTTAAATGCAGAAGACTGCTGAACACCAGGTTCTAGCAAGAAAGAAACTGTCCCAGTCTTTCCAGCAGAAGTTGAACTGTACAGCTCCTTTTCCAGCATTTGTGATAAACCCTTTCCTCCTTGTGATAAACCTCACCTTTTCCTCCCGGCAATCAGGCAATTCCTGTATGAGTGCAGCCCAGGACAACCTCCCCCTCCAGGGGAGAAGCAGCGATGCTGGATTCCCACCAGGAAAGCTCCTTAGGTCAGCTCTGCTCAGGCAGTGAAGAGAGTTTCACTCTCCAAGGAAAATATGTACAATTTCCAATCTAGTTCAGAGCAGCAGAAGACCTCTGGGACCTTCTCTGCAGCAAAACCTTTCCATGTGTATTCCCTGCCAGTAAAAACACACATCCACCCATGCCAGGGTACCAACAGCCCAGCTCTGCAGAGAGCAAAGGAGGTGAGGCACTGGAGACTTTCGGGGAGAAAAATGACAGGATGTTCTTTCTGAAACAGAAACAACTCCCTTAGTATTGTTTTCAGCCAGAATACAATAAGAGTGAGAAAAATTCTCTGTTTCTAATGACTCTCAACACAGCTGTGAGACACATTCATTTATGAGGCAATCTTTGTAAAAACATTTTAAAGCGTGCAGGAGACAGCCAGCCTTTAAAGAGAGAGCAGTTCACAACCTCAACGCAGCAGAACTGGTGATCTGCCTGTAATAATGACAAACCTTCCTTTGCTGGCTCTTAAACACCAAAGAAAGCTAATTACAGGCATGACTGATTCTTTGGTTTCCGTGCTTACGTATCTGACTGAAGGATCAGGCTGCTAACCAAGGAAGAGAGCACTGGGTCAGATCCATACATGATAATACTATCAGGTATTACAGGAGGCAAGATTTTTATTATCACCTTCTTCAAATTCCACTGTACCAGTGGCAGGTGACAAAAAGGCCCTGATCAATTCAAAGAAACCCATAAAGGACTGGACATTAAGACATCATTACAAAGCAACAGCAATAATTTTTTGCAGTACCTACTGAAATTTCACTTCAAATATTGTCATCATACGTTTTTCTATCAATGTTATCATTGGTTTCCTTCATCACTTGAATTGTGTGTGTATATATATATATATTTATATGTAGTCAAGCCACACGTATGAATTTGAGTTATCTTGTCAAATACACACCTCTCAAACCTAATGCAAAATAGAAAAAAAACCCCCAGCACTGGACAAAGAGAAATGCATTAATCATACACAACTACAAATCTTCTCTTCCTTGATACCAGGAAGGAGCAGAGGGGACCAGCAATATCCACTCTCACTTGTAGTATATGAACATCCGTGAAACACAAAGAATAAGTACCTGGCAAAAATGCTTGAATACCTCTGAATTAAATAAAATCTTTCTCTTTATTGGCTTTAACAGCGGAAGAGATCTGCATAATTCAAACTCAGACTCTTTGGTTTTTTAATAAGAAGTGAAAAGATTATTTATTAAAAATAAAGCCAAATCAGTACCATAAGTATTGGAGGCCCTGGATTAGCACTCTGCCTGCTCTTCTCCACTTGGCCTGGGTGCAATCAGGAATTTTTCAGTCTCTGTCGTCCCCATCTGATTGCCAGGAGAGCCGTGCTGACCTGCTCAGGGGAAAGGAAAGAAGCCAGACAACACAAGGCTCTGAACACAAACACCCATGAGAAGGGCAGAAAGGAAGAACTACAAGAAAAGGAGTTCCCACTCTCTGTGTATCCCTTGTTCTCTCATTTCAGCTGTTTTTGCTTTCACATCCAGCCCTGTGACTTCTCCCTGCGACTTCCCAGTGAACCTCATCCATCCCGTTGTGTTTTCCTGCCTCACAACCAAACCCAGCTGGAATGAAGCATCACTCCTGCTTCCTCTGGAGTCCGTGCGTACTGTATACAGAACAATTCTTCATTCATTTTCATCGAAAATAGAGTGGATGGCCTTCAGAACAGACTTACCCTGCCATGAGATCCTGAACTGGGATCAAGCACAACCACAGTCTCCACTGAATTCACAGCAATGGCAACCAAGGCAAAGGCTTTTTTATTCTGTCCTGGGACACCTGAGGTCCCAGGGAGTATTTTAGACCTTGTTCCCTCAGACTTTCTCCTGTGCTGTAGGAAGTTTTGCTTAGAGAAGGTTGACATACAAAAAAAAGTACAGCAATTTGTCTTTTGAGAATGGACAGGGGAAAGCTTTTGTCTTGTCTCATATTAATTGAGTTGCTGCAGCTGAGAACAACACAGTTTTGTGCACTGTACACACCAAAATCTACAGAAAATGCTTTCATTCAGTTATTCCAGTATCTCAGCAAAGCCCCTCACACCTTCTGACTGAATTCCAGAGAAAGTCTTGCAAACTAATTTCAGTGTATGATTGCAGAAACTGTAGTTTGTTAGACCTACAGCGTGGTCCATGAAAATCAGTGAACCCAAACTGAAACTAGGAAGTGTGGACTAAAACTGCACCCTAAAGTGACAGTGTGCAAGCCACAGACATTATAAATTATTTTCCACTGATGAAACAAGGCACCCAAGTGTCTGAGTCAGAAGCACAAACTCATGAAAGAAGGGTAGATTTTCAATTTGGCACCTTAGAAGTAATTAAGAGTGTCCTAAAATCTAATATGAGATAAAAGACACCGACTAAAGAGACTACAAATGCTCTTCTGCAGTAAACTCCTACTTTAAATGATCATGAAGTTATAAAATCCACAGTGTTCTGCTGCTTATCCTCAGCATCAAATCTCTACTTGGGCTCCAGGTGTTGTTAATGAGGGGATGTATTCTCTTACAATCAAGTTCAATATGAAAGAAATCCCAGCCTTGCTTTAAACCAAATCAATTTTTAGTTCTTCCACTGTTCCTTCTATCAAAACCAAGGAAAGAAAATAGTCCATTCACAGGAGCGAGAGGAGAAAAAACCCCACAGAGCAGTCAGCCCCACCTCGACAGACAGTGAAAATTAATGGAGAAATACCAATCAAACAGCAGGCCATTGAAAAAACAATAAACCAGGGTCTACAGAAAATGAGTCACCCAGAAAAATCAAATCCCTTGATGGGAGAACCACTGGGATGGAATCTGACTGCAGCCAGCGAGAGATAAAGTGCCTTGGTTCTTTTGGGAATGTGTTTTGGGCCTATAGCAGTCCAGAGGATCTTTGGAAATCTTTTGAGTTGATGTGTAACAGGATAGACAAAGAACAAATTGTTCTGGTGACCCTGTTCACTCCTAGTACAAAAGTTCAGGCTTCCTTAGAGGTTAATAACAAATGTGATATTCTAGACGTGACATTTCATACAGAAGTATTTTTAGCTTGAAGAAAAACAGCATTGCTTGAAGCATATTGTTAAAAAGAAAAGAAAATCCATCCACAATTTTATAAACTAAACCAGCAGCAATGAAATTAAACCAAGTAGTGACCCCAATCAGTTATTTCAGAGCGTGGTGCCCAGGGAAAGGCTTGTCCCTTTCACTGGTGGTGGACTGAGCATACAGGCACACGTGACATTCTGGCAGGTGACAAATAAAAAGGCTTTGGGTATTATGCATTCCATTTGGGAATATTTCACACACACACGTGTAACCTCAGGTGGCAAACGAGTTGGTCACATTTCCTGCTGGGAACGTAAAAGCTTTTCCTATGTAGATGAATTATACTGTGCAGAAATTAGGGTTTCAGAAAGAGAAGAGAGCCGTAGGGTGACAGCAGTGCTTTTCCTCAAGGACAGGGCCATCAGTCCAGGCCAGGTCACCTAAAGAGACACACAAACTACACGTGGAAGAAATGATTTCATTTCTTTCTTCACCACTGTCACCAAAACCCCAGAAGGGCCAGAGGTGCAATCACTCGTGTGCCTCTGCGTGGCTGTGCACACCCACTTCCCTACGCACAGGATCCTACAAGAACTGAATTAAACACAAAGGAAAAGAATGGAGGGAAGTAACCAGGTTTGAATGACACCTTTGAGAGCAAAATTAATCCATCAGGGACTTTCACCAAGGGCAGGCAGGTCTGAAGGATCCCACAGATTGGGAATGCCACAAGTGTGAGCACCATGCACACTGTCCCTCAGCAAGGCCACCTTATGTCCTGCTCACTGTGACACTGAGACACTCTGGGAGCACAGCCCGAGTGGGGCATACAGAGCCCNAAAGGCTTACGAGGAGCTGCAGGGCGCAGCTCCAAGCAGGCCAGAGAAGTGAGGGAGAAGAGAAGGAAGAGAGCAGAATAGAATGCAGAGTAGAATGACCAGAATGATCGTTTACAATACAATAAATCATCTTCTGTGTTGAATATTCTAATTTCCATTGACCAATCTAGAATAAGCTACAAATCTTACAACATTTGCCTACAGCCTATAAGAATCATTGCATTAGCCTATGGCGTTACACTTTAAACTCTAAAACTTGCCTTTTGGACCCTCTGATGGGTTTGCAGGGTCTTCTCTGACCCTTGGACCTGTTTGCAAGCTGAAGGCATTGTTCAATCAAATGGGGATTACCTCCAGCCGGCTATACCATTGTCTTCCAGTCGTTCAGTAACTGGGATTGGGTAACTCAAAGCTTGGCTTCATTTCAATCTCACCTATAGTTTTTGCCAGGTAATCATATCCCTACGGTTTCCCTATTCCAGCTTCCCCAACAGACCTGGACAGGTCCATCCCTCAGGCAGTACCCGACTCCAGCCTGGAAGACCAAACTCCAGCAGGAAAGGTACGGAGCTTCCTCATCCATCAGCTGGGAAATGCTCCTGCAGAGGAGTTTATGGAGTGCAAACCTCCCTGCTAAATGTGAAGGGATTCCTGCAGTCTACACCAGTCAGAGATGGGAATGGAAAACAGATTTGCTTTGGAACAGCTGAAGTTTGACTGAGACACCTTTCAGCCTGCACGAGCCACCCACCCATCTCTCAGCCAGGAATATCCGAGGAAGAAAGGAAAACCACGGATTTCCCCCCAGTTCCCAGGCAGTGTTATTACACTGCACTGACTCAGGGAAAGCAACAGCTTCTCTACACATCTCACATGCATGGCTGGAAGGAAAGCCCTGGAAAATTATTAAGCACCAGGAGAAGGGGAGAAGGGCACAGAATGACAGAAACTAAATTCCTTTTTTTTTTTTTTTTTTTTTTTTCCAGGTTAACAACCACCTCCTCCACTGGACAAACAATATTCCTTCAGCATCCCATCTGAACAGTGAATATCCAGCTTGGCTTCATGTGGTCCACCCAGCCTAAAATCCTCTTGCCTTGGGGAGTTTATTTCCAGAGCAAATAAGCATTTATTTCTCAGAACTGGATTTCCTTTTCTGCAACCCAGCTTCTCAATCTCCACCTCCTACAGCTTCCCATACCAATTAATGGAGCAGCCTAAGATTTCAAAACACAAAATGCAGCCTTGGGTGTTTCGTTGTTTGCTGCTGAATTTCCCAGGTTCCTCCAAGGGGCGGTGGGTGGCTGTGGTGGGTGGGCTGGTGCATTCAGGAAGAATCTCGGCTCCCAGTTCAAAACCTTCCAGGACAATTTCTTTCAGGAGCAGGCACAGTTCCTAGGGAGCCACAGGAGAAAGTCGTGGGGGATTTCTGAGGGTTCAGCAGTCCTTTTCCAGACAGACAGCCTCTTGTTTACCTGGCAGCAGTGGAGGGAACCTCTGTGCTGTGCTCTGTGTCTCCAGCTGCCCTTCTCAAGCTGTTGCAAGTGTTCCATTCTAATGATACAGATAATTTATAAGCTGCTTTTTTAAACTGAGAAACAGGAAAGTCTCTACTGAGGATGCCTGACATGCAGAAAATTTTCTTTCCAGTACTTCAATTAGAACACATTTTAAAATTTCAGTCCCTAACACATCAGACTGACTGTAACAGAAAAGAAAGTCACTTCTATTTAATATATTCCCCAAAGAAGAGACTTAAAGTCAAGGGGTAAATAACAAGGCAAATACAAAAATAATCAGAAAGGCAGGCAGTGGTGCTACCTATGAGAAACCCAGAGGCCATGGAGAACCTCCTTGGGTATTTTACCATGGGTGGAAGGTCCTCAGGCAAATGTCCCACAGAAGGACCGATTCAGCTCTCTGATGAGATGAAGGGGATACATATCCTGTCTAGAAAGTTGGGAAACTGTGCAGCATTGTGTCTTCCCTCCTGCTTTTATAACCCGTCACAATGAAGAACCTTCCATAATTTTATTGAAACTTTCATCTCCCACAAAATGCAAATCAAGGAATGCCTTATGCTTAACCATACAGGGAAAATTGTAATGGCACACAAGCAGTTGAAATGTTCAAAACATTTTTAGCAGATTGTTTTTATCACAAAACTCACGGAAACACAGAAAGCTGGGGGTTCTTGGAGGTGAATTAGTATGGAAGAAAAGTCTGGCTGTTTTGCAAAGGTATTCAGAGTAAAGTCTCTAATTCTTCCCTTATCTTTGCTCCGTGGCCAGAGGAATTGCCATGCAATTGTTAGAAGAAGAAAAGGATGTTGGTGAAGCACAGTTCACACACTGAGGGGTTTTTGTGAACGGGAAAACAGCTCACTTGACTTGAGAGCACTTGATCCCACTTGTCCCAAATATCATGATGAGGTGCCCAGTACCCAAATTTTGAATTGTAGGTGAGAGACTTTCCTCTCATTCCCATTCAGACTTAAATAATAATGGAAAATCTGTCTCATTGCTGAAATATCAAGAAGGTGTGAAACACAGTGCAGAGGGGTTTTGATGCCTAATTAGGGATAACCTAAAGAGGTTCTTTTTGTGAGTTCCCTGACGTGGCAGTAGAATCACACAGCTGATAAATGCAAGCGTGAAACAACGTATTAATGCAATAATAATGTAATAATTGCATAATGTAATAATTAAAAAATACAATAATAAACAAGAAGACAAAAGAGGACCTCAGAAAGCCCAAACACCTTTGCAGTAGTGACTGTTGTAGCGTTGTGAGCAAAATTTGGTGGAGGTGGCCTTGCCACTGGAATGCTGGAGTGGGGGCTAATTCAGAACGGCCACCAAAGACGCAGTGACCCGAGGCAGAATTCATGTCCCAGCCAGAGGGGTTCCAGGCAGGAAGAGCTGCTGAAAATCCCAGCGAAGGCCCTCTGCAGCCAGGAGAGGCCAAGCCATGGCACAGCCAAGCACCTGCTGCACAGGGAGGTTTCGTTTCAGATGCTGACAGGTGAAGGCATTGGCAGCAAAAACTTTGGAATAAAAATGAATTTCAAGGCAGCCTCGTGACCATACTCCAGTCTGTTACAGCTGGACAGGGAGGGCTTGCACAGCTCTCTTGAATATGTGAACGTTTCTGAAGAAAAAAATATTAAGTGTGTATATTTGCTTAGGATTTGGTATTAATATACATTACTGATTTACTGCTCTTTGCAGCTTAAGGTAATTGTAATGTCTTTAAAAGTTTGAAACAAAATTCTGTGTACTGAATGACTTATGCAAATATTGTAATAGAATTCAGTTTCTGTGCTACTCAAACATAAAAGACTAAACCAATATTATGCTACTGCTGTCAACACTTTCATTCTCCAAAAGAACTAATAAAAAAGCATTTCCAGTTAACCAGCCTGGGGTCCCAGGACCACCATCCCTCCCAGAGGATTAGGAGTGCATCACATTGAGAGAAGATTCCTTCTCACTGACCAGTCACAGAGTTAGGGACATTTTCCACATTAATCACAGGTTCCAGCCCTACATTTCTTGGCCGTTTATGAGATGAAAGGCAAAAAGCTCAGTTAATGCTGTTGGACACATTGAGTGCTCAGCTACCTATGTGAATTTCCATCAGAAATAGTGGGAATGGGGAAAGGTAAGAGGAAAGGAATAGCTGGAGAAGCAAAGCCAGGAAGTGCAGTGCATCTGGTATCCCCACTCAGACATTGCAGGGACTCACAGGCTGAGGGTCACAAGGAGTCGTTCGGGACACAGAAATGGGTGGACAGCTCTGGTAGAATCATTTTTCCCTTATACACAAGGATTGATGTGGAAAAAAGTAAAAGAAAGACATTTGTGGGTGAAGTGGCTGAGGAGCAGGAAATCCTGTGAACACGGGGTGAACTCAAGTGAAAGTGGGAGAATTTTGTGTAAGGGGAGATTACTCTTAAGGCCTCACGTGTATCTCTGGGCAATGAGAGAAGAGCTAAGGCAAAAGCCAGGCTGGACAGGCCTGGAGCAGCCTGGAAGGGTGGAAGGTGTCCCTGCCCACGGCAGGGAGCTGGATTTAAGTATTCTTTAGGGTCCCTCCCAACCCAAACCATTCTATGATTCTGTGCAGGGGTTGGAGTCAAGATGGTGACATTCATAGAGTGGGAAAGAGAATGTACTGAAGAGCCCTGCAGCAGTTGAAGCTGAGAACCCAGCTGAGTCTGGATGAAAGGAAAAAGAACAATTCCAGGACAACAGCACTACCCCATTCTCCCGTGTGGAAGAGGGAAGAAAGGTGATAAAATAATGACTGTGCTGGGGGCAAGAGTGACTGGAAAGGTTGGTGAGTGCCACTTGCAGTGACAGGTACTTGGAGATGAAAGCAGCAGCATTTCAGGAATGTTTTGTCAGGGTTAATGATGTAATTTTTAGGTCCTAATAATTATTTAAATTAGGATAATTTTCAACAGCTCCAGCAGGTTAACCCCAGAGCAACTGAGATTTCCACTCTGCAGTTTCTTTGCCTCTGCCTTACTGTTCCCTCTCCTGCTTTTCTGTTGCTCTTTGGTTTCTCTCTTGGCCTCACTTCACTTCATCGACTTCTACACAATCCAGTTAAAACACCACCACCACAACTCTGGGCCAGAAGGCAGCACATCAGCTTCCAAACCCATTCAATTTTAATTGAATTCTAGAAAACTGCAAGTTGTCAATTTTGCCTTCATTAGAGGGACCTTACCCAGCATCCTCCCGAGTGCTGCAAACATCCTGCAAAACCTTCCCCAAGCGAGCCCTGTTCTGAAACACTCTGTTCTGCAGCAGGAGAGGGAATAGAGAGATTTACAACAGCCATAAACACACCCTTAAAAGGCCATTTTACATGTGACCTGTGACAGTTCAGAGAGACTTGTTATGCCTGTGGTGTTGGGTCCAGGAAAATAAATTGATCCAGTTGGTGGATGAAGCAGTAGGTGGCAAGTACAAAAACATGAAGAATCGCTAAAGGAAGAGAGTCTGGTGAATTGGGTAATTACAGGGTTGGGCGTGGGAGTTCATGGCTTAAATAAATGCTGAGACACCCTGGACAAACTGAACAACCCACATCTGGAAACAGATGTGTTTGCTTAACAAAATACCAATGCTGTAAAATGCCTTGAAAATTTATTGACTTTTTGCAGAAAACATCAAGCAATAATACCAAAATCCTCTGTTTTCCTTTGGATTTCATAATGACAGATGAACTTTCTGCGTGCTTTAGCAAGTGAAAATGGATCAAACACTTTCCTGTGCAAACCACATGAATTCATCTCTGCCCTCACACTTAGTCTGAAGTGACGCCAACTCTGTAAGAGTTAAATTTTTTTTAAGAGTACATTTATTCTGTGGACAATAAATATTGAGACTCAACAGCATATGAGGTTTCTTTCCTAGACTTAGAAAATGGTTTTCTGTAGCTTCATGACTGCTGGGTCACAAGGCCCCTTGTACTGCAGAAGCAATGGAAAAACCCAGAGTGCTCACCGCCTGCCCTGCCCAACATCTCAGCAGGATGAAGGACAATGGAAAGGCTGGAGAGCAAACCCAGTGTCAAACTCAGTGTGGGATCAAAATGCAGCTGCAGCAAACAAGCAACTATGTAGCCCCATACTACAGAATTCTCCTTATTCCCTTCCAAAGGATGACTAATTTTGACTTCATTTATATGTTTAATTATGAAGAAAAGAAAAGGATGACTTCAGCCATTGTCACAGTTTAACTGCAGCCACCAAGCTCCTCACGGGCACTCGCTCATTTCCCAGGAGAGCAGGGCCTCATCCCATGTCATGGGGACTTGGGAAGAAAAATGGTATCACTTAAAACATCCCCACTTTCTCCTTTTCCCCCCCACTTTGTATCCTGAGCACGATGTCACATGGTCTGGAACATCCCTGGGGTCAGTTGGGCTCACCTGTCCCAGCCATGTCCCTTCCCAGGCTCCCTCAGCCCCTCCCTGGCGTGGCTGGATGAGGGCAGGAAAGGCCTTGGCTCTGTGCAAGCTCAGCAAGAACAGAACCATCTCTGTGGTGTCAGCCTGTGCTCAGCACAACCCCAAGGACAGAACCATCTCTGTGGTGTCAGCCTGTGCACAACCCCAAGAACAGAACCATCTCTGTGGTGTCACCCTGTGCACAAACCCAAGAACAGAACCATCTCTGTGGTGTCACCCTGTGCTCAGCATGACCCCAAGGACAGAACCATCTCTGTGGTGTCACCCTGTGCTCAGCATGACCCCAAGGACAGAACCATCTCTGTGGTGTCACCCTGTGCACAACCCCAAGAACAGAACCATCTCTGTGGGGTCACCCTGTGCACAACCCCAAGAACAGAACCATCTCTGTGGGGTCACCCTGTGCTCAGCATGACCCCAAGAACAGAACCATCTCTGTGGTGTCATCCTGTGCTCAGCATGACCCCAAGGACAGAACCATCTCTGTGGTGTCACCCTGTGCTCAGCACAGCCCCAAGAACAGGCCCTGGGAAGGAAAAGAGCCCCACCCCAGCCAAAACCAGCCCAGGGAGATTTCTGGAAAACAAGCAGCTTCTTCTGGATTTCCACTCCCTCTGAGGGGAACACCGAGTGTAACACGTGCTTGTCTTCAGCCATGGATCCCCCCGTAGCTCTGCAAGCCAGGGAACCCCAGAGTGAAGAGAATGAACATCCTTCCTCATCTTTCAAGTGGGTCCTACTTCTGTGATCGCAAGAGGGACTGTGAAGCTCACAGAAATCCAAGCCATGGATTTCCAGTGCCTGCAGAACACAGAGAACAAGAGCTCTTACACTCCTTTGGTACCTGACATCGCTTTCCCGCTCTGGCTGGAACTACTGATGCAAAAGAACCTTTCAAATGTGCACAAAGAGCATGGCAGGACTCTGACACATCAGCTCGGTGGCCAGAGGAGTCTCTGCTGCCCAGAAAGGCTCAGAATCAGCTCACATCCTGCACAAGCTTATTTAAAGAACAATTACAATGAGATAAGAAGGGATTTGGAAGCCGTGGAATTCCCAGGACTCTCCTCTGGGCTTTCTATGGGAGGGGGAAATCCCTGTAGCTGGGCCACCTTCGGGATGCTGGGAATCAGGCAGTGGAGTTCTGAATAAAGCAATAATCACTATCACTGAAGAATATTATTTTGCATAAAAACACTTAAATCTCATCACCTTATAGAAACTCTTATAAACCTAGTTGCTATTTCTCTTTAGAATATTTAAGGGAGTATTTCAGATGACCCTATGTCTTCTACTTGCCTGGAGAGTCACTGATTAGAGAGAATTCCTGGGCTAGAGTATATTTGCCTACCACCATGTTGCTAAACTTATCCTCAAAGTATTTTATCAACATGAAAAAATTAAAGCAATTATTTGGCATAGTTTTGGAAAGCAATCCGAAAAGGCATGAGGCTGGTAAATTTTTCCTTGTGGTTTGGTTACTAAAGAATATAAAATATAAAGCTCCAAATCTTATCTCTTGCGCTCACAGACCATTGCAATAAATGTATGTTTTTCTTACACCTTCCATCTCTTTTGGAGACAGCTTCAGTCTTTTCTGTCCCCTCCCCAGCCCCAAACCTTTAGATTCTATAATTCAGATAGCCATTAGATTTTTAAAAAAATATATTTACTCTTAATATAGTGTAACAAAATGTTTGTTACTGTTTGTCAAAGGAAATGCAAGTTAGTTATGTTTTTCTCTTCTCCTTTAAATCAATTCACTAAAAGGTTAACACTCTTAGCAGCATTTCTTGTAAGAACTTAATAGTTCTATTGCTGTATCTCTACACGAAAAAATGAATTGTTTAAACCCCTTCTTGTAATAGCTTATCAAGACAATTGGTTTCCATGTCTTCACATTTGTAAGAGTTTCCAAATCCACTTTTCTACTAAGAGAAAAAAATACAAGTGCAGGAGAGAGAGTGAGAGAGCAGCTCAGCTGCACTGCAGAATTGAGTTCACCACAGCAGAGGCTTTGTTCTCCATATTCTCCAGGGGGGAACTGAGATTTGTGTTTGTCACTCTCTGAGATCCGTGGCTGTCAAGGAGAGGGGAGCAAGTTCACCTGCCCTGGGTGTGGGAGGTGGCTTGTACAGCCAGACCAAGCTCGCAGGCTGCTTCTCCAGCCAGAGCCTGTCCAGAGCTCTCAGCACCGCAGGCTGGACCAGCCCAGAGGTTCCAAAACGCTCAGGCTGCATCTCAGCCCCAGAGAGGACAATCGCCATGCACAGACACAGCCCAGCTCCACAGCTGCGCCTCCCCTGCCTTGTGTCACCCACGAGCAGCCACAAACTCTGTCCTGTGCCAGGGCAGAGACAACGGGCACGGGGAGTCACAGCCCCTCCTGGGAAGTGGGGCTCCACCAGCAGCAGCCTCGGGGGACGGTTCAGGCTCTGTTTTGCAGCTCACAGAGATGTCTCAAAGAAAAAAAACCCAGAGATGACTGGACTGGACTTTCTTAGCATGTCAGGAAAAGCATGGGCAGAGCAGCCCTGGGACAAACCCTGATGGCTGTGTGTGACAGAACAAGGTTATCAGGCACTCCGTTTTATTCACACACTGAATAAATCCCACAGTTGTCTTTAACAGGTTAAAACACAAAAAAAAGCTCCAATAGATAAAGAAGAGCTCTTTCATGTGGCAGCTCAGATAATTATTCTTTTCAAAATCTGAAATGTCATTTATGTCCTGGATGAAATAACTTTTAATGTATTGCATTTAGAACAATCCCTTCACTGTACTACCTTGCAGCTCACAATACCATCTGCATTTTCTTTTTTCAGCAAACTTTGATGAGTTTTCCACAACCCTCCCTCGAACGCACAAAACCCCCTGAGATACAGAATCCATGTGCAAAATGTTCATCAACTGCAAAGAAAAAAATTAGCAATAAATATTTATACTTCTGCTGTGGCTTCAGTACGGATCATATTAAATACCAACAGATTCCGCATTTGTAAATGGAGCAGGAAAGCCACATTAAACTTGCAAAGTGGAAAAGCAGTCCCTCAGCTGCAGCCAACCTTCCAGAACGAGGGAAGGACTTCTAGGAGACAGATGCAGCAGAGACTTTGACCTCTGTGTCTCTCTGCTGGAAAGAAGGGATGCAGCAGCTAAAAAAAAATAATTGAAACTTTGGAAATACTTGACAAAAAAAAAAAAATCCTTCATGGGGAAATTGTTTTCTCTCTGTGAAAAACACAAACTGTTCAGAACGCCAGTGATCACATAAGCCTGTCACCGGATAAACTCTCATCTCGGGCAGGATGATGAATTCCTGTCTCGCTCATCCTTCAGCTGCTTCTCGGTAAACAATCTGAGATCCCAGCTCCTGGGGGCCTGCGCAGGAGGAGTCAGCAGGGGCTCTTCGATCCCTGCTGAGCCCTCAGCCCCCTGTGGGCTGTGCCCAGGACATGTCCCCACAAAGTCGAGGCACCCCCTGCTGCTTTGTCGAAGCCTTGTCACATGCCGGCCGTCCCCTTGTCACCAACCCAGCCGTGTTCCTTGAGGTAATAAATTTATTGTGGCAGTAAAGGAGCAAAGAAACTTTTCAAGCAAATTCTTTCATTTTTTATTAATAGAGGCAGAGCCATCTCTACTGTTGTATTTAATTAAAACATCACTTTTCCAGAGCTTCCTTTGCAACTTTAAGACAGAACAATACAACCCCTATTTAATAAAGCTGAAAGAGTGACAGCGCCAAGAAGCGCCTGGGAAAAGAGGGTCTGTTGGCAAAGAAGTGAGAAGTAGGAGCAAAAGGGGCATTAAATGAGGTTATAAGAAATGGAAAGGGAATTTAATATTACCACATGACAAACAGAGCCTGTATTTATTCAAATCGGATTTGAGTCGGTCACTCTCCCTATGACAAGACAGAGATATATTTAATTTCAGCTTTTTACAGTCTGTGTCTTCTCCCACTCTGTTCTGCTGAGGCAAAGCTCAGTAATCTACAGCTGAGTGGCTCACTGCCTTTCCTGGGAAGATTTAGGCTGGAGATCAGAGAAAGGTTCTTCCCCAGAGGGTGCTGGCACTACACAGGCTCCCCAGGAAATGATCGCGGCCCCGAGGCTGCCAGAGCTCCAGGAGCATTTGGACAGCACTGCCAGGGGTGCCCAGGGTGGGATTGTTGGGGGTCTGGGCAGGCCCAGGAGCTGGATCCATGATCCTGTGGGTCCCTCCCAGCTCAGGATATTCTGTGATTCTGTGATATATTGAAAGTTCTCATGGTAGGGAACAATGACACAAAGCTGAAGCCTGCCTCCTCCCCACCCACCAGCAGCAGGAGAGCCAACACCTACAGAGCTCCTGGGCACCTGCCAAGCCACAGGAATCGTTCTGGTTTCACAAAAGGCACCTTGCAACAGGACATTTGCAGGGAGTGCAAAAGGGGTCACAACTCTGAGGGCCTAAAACTCAGCATTGCTCCACTGACAATCAACAGCCCAGCAGAAATCCTGGGCAGCAGCCCGGGGAGGGGGGAGCTGCCACCGGCTCTGCATTCCCATGGGAATATCCACGCCTTGGCTGGGAAAGCAGGAATCACCCACAGAGCTGCACCTTATTCAAACACTTTGCCTCCTCTGCCGGAATCCAGTTGCCAGTGTGATTGGCCTCCTCCAGCCCTGGAGACAGAGAGAGGAACACTCGCTGCAGTCACTTGCAAAGGAGCCAAGAACATCCAGCCCTTGGAATGCTTTGCTCCATCAAATCAAACCCCACTTGAAAAAGAAGTGACCAGGTGCTCCGGGAGGCTGGGGGGAGGTTCAGCACACAATGGGGGCGAAATGAAAAGCTTGAAGAGAGGTTGTCTTGGCAACATTGTCTGATCCATATTTAAAGATAAAATGATTCTCCAGAGCTAATGTAAAGTGGATGCCAGGGATAAGAAGAAAATGTAGGCACTCGTAACATCTTCATAGCAGAAAGATGTGCCTTCTGTCAGTTGCCTGAATTATTTTGGAACTGCTTGGTAGGGTTTCCTCTGCTCATTGTAAAACATTCTTTTTATAGCAACTATGAAGGCAAACAAATAAGGCTGGAGAAACACAGCATAAGCTCCTCCAAGGCCCCCTGTGACACAGCGTGGTGCCTCAATATCCAAAGTGGCAGCTCTCTTTTTGCACATATCAACACACAGGACATGTCCTCACTATCAACTGGAGCAGGCAACTTGCACAGGCAGGCACCTTCTACAATGTAGAGGCTGGTAAAGATACTTCACTTTTTATTTTTTAACTGCTCTTTGTATAGTGATTGATTTCAAGGGCCTTAAGTGATGTGTGATGTCTTCTGCAAGGAATCTCGTTAGCCCAGGGTCTGATGAGATGGGCAGGAACACCCATGAAACCCTGACAGGAACCTGTCACAGCACAGGACAGAGTGGCCATGCCCCAGTGCTCCCTGCTGCATCCCACCAGGTGCTGCTTTCCAGCAGTAATCTCTTAGGACAGAAATTCCAATTATTAATCATGTTCTATAAATTGCTTTGTTGCTAAAATGCTCTACCTGTAATTTAATAAGAGTTGTACCTTAGAAGAATATAGACACTGCCTAATTTTGCATTCTTTTTGTATTTCTGCCAGGAGAATGAGAACAGAGCTAAACTGGAAGGTCCCAGATTATTTGTCTCTCTTTCAAGTAGTTTAACACCTAAAAAGAAGAGAAAGGGGGAAAAAAAGGTAGCAAACCCTACAGTTTTCTACATTTCCTTTCCTTCTGTTTTGCTTTAATGGATCATTACACTCAGCCTAAAATTCCCCATGAAATCAATTCCAGCAGGAAACACAAAAGAGTTTACAAGGTTTTTCTGTGCCCCTTCAGTCTCTCTTCTCAAACTCTTCAGGACTGGGTGAAGCCGGTGGGTTCCATCTCCAGGCTTCTCTGCTGCCCCCTTTCCCAGCCCACAGCCTGGGGCTGCTCTGCCAGGGCCCAGTGCCTCCCTGCCACCCCTGCTCTCCCCTGACCTTCCAGGACCTTGTCCCCTGCTGATAACCACTGAGGGATTATCACTTTCTCAGGGTCATCAGCTCTAAGTACCTTAAGACTCCCAGCTTTTTGTAACTTACAGCCTCTGCCATTTCTACCTAATTGGCACCTTCTCCATCCACCCATCTCTCTTCTCCATTATCCTCCTCAACAACCTCTTGAGGCAACTCCTGCTGAAGTTGGAAGAATTGAGGCAAATTGGTGGAGAAGATTGATTTAAACACCGGTGATATCTTCATCACATCTTGCAGCCTGTGAATAATAGACATTCCTTAATTCCCCTCCTAATAACCATTTCTCGTTGCAGAGAGGCTCGGTGATCCCTCACTCCCAGGCTCAGCTGAGCACTACAGAAATGCCATTCTTTCTATCAGCCACTCAGCACATTTTCAAAGGAAATCTTTAGAATAATTTCACCATTTTGGCTTGAATTTCTTTTTTATTAGCTATCTTACTTTCTTCAGTCCTGGCTTGTAGCACTGCTCTGCTCCGAGGTAGCACAATCCTTCCCTCGCCAAGGACAAGTCTAACACATTTGTGAAGGCAGAATTTTCTTAACAGGAACAAAGAGGTGGCAGAGCAGGAGGATGCAACAATTATATTTAACTGGCTGGCAATAAAGGATGATCCCAAGCACCTGCTGTTAATGCAATCTAATTCTCAGCTACAGTTGAAAAGAAACGGTGACAAAGGAAAAATTTAAAAAGGGCAAACCCTGAAAGCTTTACCTGTGCCTGATGTAAGTGATAAAGAGGAACAGGTAATTACCTATCTTAACATCAGCAAAAAATAGGGGATTTGGGGCCAAAACAGTTCAGCCTTGAAGAAGTGAAAAGATTGGGAAAGTTATAAAGAAAGAATCAGCACTAAAGAAAAGTTCCTTGTGAACATATTTCAGAGCTAACAGTGCTGGTTTTAGCTGCAGGAACGTGAAGCCTACCTAGGCAGGTACAAAAAACATTGTGGGCTTTTTTTCATCTTGCCTCAGGAATGTAAATAATGCCTAAAAAATCATTTACTTACGTATTTATGATGTCCTTTACAGAAGGGACGGTATCTACCAGCAATTTTGCTCAATAATTGAGGCAGCAGTGTGCCCCCAGCAGCAGGGCTGGGCACTGGGCGCTCATCCCCAACTCCTGCATGCAGGACCCAGCCATAGGAAGCAGGGCAGAATTCCCTGCCACTGCCCTTTCCTCTCCTTTACACATGAGAAAAACTCTGTGAAAGGAAGGATTTGGGACGGGAGTTCCTCAGGTGTTCAGATTTTTAATGTTACAGACATAGGCCTAGCAGGAGCCTCAAAAGAGTTTTGGGAGGATTGGGTTTGTTCAGCCTGGAGAGGAGAAGGCTCCAGGGAGAGCTCAGAGTCCCTAAAGGGGCTCCAGGAGAGCTGGAGAGGGACTGGGACAAGGGCTGGAGAGCCAGGAGCCAGGGAATGGCTTCCCAGTGCCAGAGGGCAGCGATGGATGGGATCTTGGGCAGGAATTGTTCCCTGGCAGGGTGGGCAGGCCCTGGCCCAGGGTGCCCAGAGAAGCTGGGGCTGCCCCTGGATCCCTGGCAGTGCCCAAGGCCAGGCTGGACATTGGGGCTGGGAGCAGCCTGGGACAGTGGGAGGTGTCCCTGCCTTTTGAAGGATGGGCTTTAAGGTCCTTGCAACCCAAACCATTCTGGGATTACCTGATTCAATCTACAAGTTAATGGGACTTCAGTGTCTGTCCCACAGAGCTGCATCTTCAGTTCAGTGCTGTGGTCCAGCTTTGGGGTTCAATGCCTTCCCAGCAGGGCTCAGTAAAGCAGGGAATTTTCATCCCATTTCGGGGTTTTTAACCTGTTGCAATGAGCGGCTGTTTGTCCCGCAGTATGAAAAATACTCAGTTCTGACATTTTACCCCCCCAAAGAATGGCTCCATTTCTCCATTCCCCTTCCCAGGCCCACTGAGGCAGAGCTGCAGCTCCTGCCCTGCCCTGGGTGCTGCCCGTGGGAGCAGCTCCACACGAGTGGGTGCCTCAGTTCCCCCCCGGCCTCAGGGGGGATGCACTGTGGAGCTCAGCTCCAGGGAGGAATCCCAGTGCCTCAGGAGAGAGGGGTTTTGCAGAGAGCTCAGGCCAGGGCAGCACACAGGGCCATGAACCGAAGCCCTGGTAACAAAGCACTAATAGAGAAAAGCTGCTAAATTGATATGACAGGAAATGTTTGTGACTTTCGCAGACTCAGAAGTGAAAGATTGGAATTGTGCTTTAAAAGACCCAGGCCAAAACACTCTTACATTTATCTGATAAAAGAGTCCATCATGGAAAAATCTATTTTCCTGACAGGCGCTGCAGTTTTGCAGGGCCATGAGAAAATTCTTCAACCAGCAGCCTCAGAAAACCTTTGAAAACTGACCCCTATTATTGAAGGGAACTTTACTCTGCCATCAGAGCCTCCCCAGCCCTTCAAGGACTAAAGAAATCCAAACACACTCCTGCGATCAAGGATCAAAAACTCAATCCAGGGGGCGAGGTTTATGTGTTTTGCCCAGACCATGGCTGTAGACAAGCTTCAGCATTCCTCTGCTCAGTTCCCTCCTGCTACAGAAATAACCTGGTTGAGACCAGCCAGGTCAAGCAGAATCCCTGCTAAACCCTTCTTTTGAGCCCTACATTAATCACCAACTTTCTCCTTGATTTTGGTGGAGAGGTAACATTAGACAGGTACAAAACAGCACCTCATGGTGCTGGACTCTCTGCCTGGGCGCTCTGATGCTCTGACAGGGTTAGAGAAGGGGCCCAGGGACCCTGGTCACTCTCTATGGCCTGTCTGACACCCCACAGCAATGGGGCATCACAAGGGTTACAAAAAGCATCTGG
>VYZT01004951.1:44510-138260 GCA_013400735.1 Pomatostomus ruficeps | reverse complement strand
GTGTCCGTGCAGTGCAGGGACATTCCACACAAGCACCTGGGTTTTACAGTGCAGAATTGTCCTTATCCCTGCACAGGGAGCTCCACCACATCTCCAGGGGCTACAAGTGGCGCTCACTCCTTGGGAAAAGCACTTTGAGCAGTGGGGATACCACACCAACCCAACACCAACTGCTCTCTGAACAACTGTGTCACCTCCTCCTAGAGATCTCCTGTGGACAGGACAGTGCCAGAAACTCCCAGGTCAGTGCTTAAATTCATGGTATTTTCTCAAAGGAGAGGTTCCTTGGCTGGCTGGAGACAGTTTTCTACCTGGGTGAGTTAATAAACAATAGTGCATCAATTTATTTGAGAAAGGTTATTGCTACAGTAAGAATGGCTGGAAGTTACTTGGCAGCTTGTTTTATTTTGGGAAGAAAACACAGTTTCAGAAAGTATTTGATTCTTGGATTCCTGCACTTAGCTTGGAGGGCTGAGATTTTCTCTTTTTGCTACAGGGGTTGGGCAGTAATGCAAAATGTTTTAAAAAGTGGAATTTTTTTAGCTGTTTTCACTGCTTGCCAGATTTAGGAAATGACTTGTAAAACTCATGTAGAACATGCCCAAAAAGTAATCTTTATTAGAGTAAAGTGATCATTGTATTGTAACTAAGAGAAACAAGAACCTCTTGCTGGGCTCACCCATTCATTCCCAGCCCAGCTCTGTCTCATTAAAGGATGTCCTGCATCGCCTGGAAGTTTTCCTACAAACTTCAAACCTCCCTGCAGAACCTTCTCCTGCCAGGGTGGAACCCTTGTTAATTATCTGGGTTTCCAATTATGGGTGACCTCTTCCCAGCCCAGCAGGTCCATCCACTGCTTCCCAGTCCCCAAAACTCCCCGGGAGCACCTTCTGAAATGGTCCAGGGGGGCAGGAGATGTTGCCTCTTCACCAATATACAGAGATTTTTAATGGCAACATTGGCACAACAGATACAATCCCAGCCCAAGAACTTCATCCCATTATCCTGCATTATCACTAATTAGGTATTTTTCACTCATCAGCATAATTTGCAGGGTGTCAGGCACTGTAGAGCCTATTCACCAGATAAAATCAGAATGAGCCCTTCTTTTTTGTGGTTGGGTTTTTTGGTTTTGTTTTTGTTTTGGTTTTTTTCTTTGTTTTTTCAGATGGACACAACCTTTGGTTACCATTCTTTCCATCACAGTGGCAATCCCATTTACTCAGTGACTATGCCACTCATTATTTATTCCTGCTGTTTCGCTAATTCTTTTTCAATCTTTGCACTACCCCACAATTGTTCCTGGATCTGGTGTTTTCTACAGTCTTTGTCCCTACAAAATCCAGATAATTCAACGAGCAGTTGCTATAAATGCAAACTAAAATACCCATAAATAAATAAAACAAAAACTTAGCTAAATGCTAACAAAACTGCCAGCTCTTCTAAAGCTGAGGAAACCCATTGCCAGTCACCAAACAGCAATTATTATTATTTTGACTTTCATGCAACTCTAGGCAGTCTTATGTTTGCTCAAAAGACCAAGTAATAGATAATAAAAGGGTCATCAATTAATGCTAAATTATATTATCTATTTTCATCTATAAAATCGGAGACTGAGCATGACTTCACTCCTACAACATACTTTGGGAAAGGCAAATAAAGGAGAATGAGAGAAATGTTATGAATTGACTTTGAAGCAGAGCATATGCTGTGCTTAAATGGAGTTTATAATGTCAGTTAAGGACGTATTTGCACATACTCAGAGTGAGTATCTCCAAAATCTCTGTGCATGTCTATAAGCACACACTCATTCTTAAACATATATAGGCATAAAAGTTCAGCTTGCTCAGAATTTAAAATTCAGCTGTATTTTCCTCAGGAGTCTCTGACGATCTTGAAAGATATGTGCAGTTAGCAGATAGCTGGAGGTACATTCCCACAACTGCTCTGCCTTTACCTGCTGTTATTTTCAGAATGCAAGAGGAAAGTGAGTGATGGCTTCCACTCTCCATCTAAAATCACCACAGGCACTCAGGAAGTGTTTTAAACCATCTTTGCCTGAATAAGTTTCTTAATGTCATCTGGCATATTTTGACATTTACTAGCTATTTGCAAGTTAGGTTAAAAAAAATGCATATACAGATGATTTTCTACAATGAAATACCACATTTTGGTGATAATCGCAGTTCACCCAAGGAATCCTGATTTCACATACATCCAGATCTATTGTGCTAATAACTTTACCAGAGTTCATGAATTATTGCATTATTTTTTCTGTTCTCTAATGTTTGTAAATACTGAAATTAGAACCTTGAAATGAAACCTTAATTAATGTGGATCATCACAGCTATTAGTGCTTGATCTGTCTGCTTGATCTGGCTTTAATGTTTTAAAATCTGGTTCCCAAAACTAACTTTGCCTTAAACTAAATGCATCATCTCCTGAAAAACGAGTCCCTTTTCTAACACTATTTGGTGTTTCTCTTATTTATTGGTGTCTTTTAGGCCTTTGTCTTAATGTGTCAATACACATAAAACTTAGGCAGCTTATTTGCTTGTCACATGTTATCTACATGGCTTTATCAAGATTTTTGAGCAGCTGCTGCCTGGCAGCAGCATTCTGTGCATTAGATCATGCAAAGCTTGTGGCTGCAGGGGCATATTTGAGCTCAGGTGCAAACTTTTGTATGGTAACCTTCAAACCACTGTGAAATGAATGCCCCTTTCCATGTCATAACAGGAATATTTTTGTGCAACTCTTAAATATCCAGCCTGAATTCCTCTCATTTTCCTGGTTTGGACTGCCATGGAAAATTCAGCCTCAGCCCACATTAATACTCGCACTCTTTGGCACAGGTTGTGATTTTTCTTTCCTCAGTCTGTTGCACAGTCCTGAGTCATGCTTGCTTATTCTTGGTCTTCTTGTTTCTCTGTTTGATCAAAGCCCAACTGTGTCATCTACAAATTGGTTATGACATTCACATGCAGGAAATAATGTTTTTCAAAGATATTTTGGATAGAGAAAGTAATAATTTTCAGTGCTGCAAAGACTTTGTCTGCCTCTGTTTTGGTATAATCTTTGATCTCGCTGCTCCATGTGTGTACTGTTATACAATTACCACCCGTGTGTCCCTGAATTCTCATGTATTTATTCCAGTCCTCACTCCTTCCCCCAAGACAACACATTTTTGCACAAGTTCCCTGTGTGGAAGCAGCACTGCTCTGTGCAGCTGCAGTAAGCAATCTCCCCCACCATCTCCTTTGATGTTTAGAAATGATCAATAGTGGAGAAATTGCATCCATCTCCTGCCTGCATGGCTGTGGCTGAGGAGCAGACACACACCCAGCTCTCGGCCCCACAGCCTCATTATGCATAATTACAAGGCGTATTTCCCTGTATTACAATAAATAAAGTGATCCAGATTCATGGCGTTGTGATATCAGACAGGGTGGATAAAATCCTGCAGCCCCACTAAGATGATGAAGTCAATGGGATTTCTACTCAGTAAGAACTAAACGAGACATGAAGAATCTGTCTGATGTTATTGAGGCCCTTTCTGGATTACAGATAAGGTGCATTATATTACCTGTTTGCAATCCCAGAATATTTTACATTTTTTTCATATTACACTGCAAGCTTTTTGGAAGTTCTTATTTAGCACCTCTTACCACTTTCAGATGGGAGTAATTGGATTCAGACCATGTGAAAATCTTGGAGGTGTTATTAAGGACATAAAGAATTTGAGGGGTTATTGGAACAAATTAATTCCTTGTCTTTGCCTACCACACAGGCAAATGCTTACTTTTATTTTCATTTCCTGAAGCAGGGCTCCAAAAAATGTATGAATTGCTTAGGAGTAAGACATTACTTATCCCAGCCTTTGCATGTACTAGAACAGAAAATGAAAGAGGTTTCAGAGGAAGCCCTTGAACACCCCTGTGCAGAGGTACAAGGATGCAGATAAATAGAGACACTACCCCTTAAAACCTTCAGTTAGCTGGAAAATTCATCCTTCAGCCCTAAATCGCCCCTGAAATCTGGAGACATAAGAGTTCAGATGAATATTTTATATTACATCTTTAAGGCTCTTCACTACAAGAAGTAAAATAATTGTTATTAAATTCTCAGCAGATTACGAGGCATCTCCAGCACACAGCGCAAAGGAGGGATTGGGCCTTTGTGGTGCACAACTCACTGCGTGCTGGGGAAGTGGATTTTGCTTTTTGAAGGATATTTGCCTCCAGCATAATACCAATAATGGAAATAATATCACATCATATAAAGTTGAAGCTTTTATTCTCTACAGAACTGAGGAATGATGAGAGAAGTACTCTGGGAATTTTACCCTTTAGATTAAATATTTGAGTCATGAATGTCTGAGACAATCAGTTTCAGTTCTGGAATTACCTTGCTATCTCAAGCATAGGAAGAATAAAAGATACTTTCTGTATTACAATTAAGACATGGAAAATCTTATTTTCAACAAGATTTTATGCTTCACACTAGAGAAGAAATTTTTTTAAAATAGTGCTGAGCCTTGACGTCAGCTTTTCCAGCATGAGCTGAACTCAGCCTGTGTGTTCAGGGCATGGTCTGGCCCCCACTGCAGCCATTCCACAGTCACACCCTGGTGGTTCTTCTCCCAGGAAACGAGCTGTGGGATGAGAGGAAATGGCCCCAAGTTGTGCCAGGAGAGGTATTGGAAGATATTAAGAAAAATTTCTTCACCTAAATGCTTGTCCAGATTTGGAACCAGCTGCTGAAGGCAGTGGCCTGGAAGTGTTCAAACCCTGTGAATGTGGCACTGGAGGACAGGGATGAGTGGGGAACAGGGAGGAGCTGGGCTGATGGTTGGACTCAATGCTCCTGGAGACCTGATCCAAACTGAGCTTCTGCACCACACTGGGGTTGCACTGGAAAGCCATTCCAGGCAGGAAGGGCAGGGCCCACAGTGGCCATCCTGTCCAAACTCCCCAAAAAGCATTTGCGTTTCACTGCAGTTTCAGGCCAGCAGACACACGAGCTGCAGATCTCCTGGGGAGTTCACCAAAGGTTTGTTCCCAGAAAATTAGATAAATAAGCCCAGACCCCACACACAAAGCAACATTTCTGTAACAAAGAAAAAATGCAAGTTAGAATTTTCTCCATCTTGTAGATTTGATCTATAAAGCTTTTATGAAGATTCTGCCTTCAGAAAGGACGGAGTAAACCCAATTCATTATGGATGTAGGGATGATCATGATGGAGGGATTACAGATGTTTGCAGAACTAACACTATTTGTTCTCAGGGACACTTTGCCAAGCAGAGAAAGCAGCATGAGATAAATGTGTGTGTGCACATGTGCATTCAGAGGACTTTGTCATATGTATTCTCTTCTCTATAAAGAACCCATTAGATTGCACTTCCAAAGAAGTGACATAATCTCTATGTATTTAAATACTTTTCTACATAAAAAGATCATCATTTTGAGTAAAAATGGAACAGGACAGAAGGGATTTGCCAGGTTGAGAGGGGCAGGCTCAGTTCATTTCTTCAGTTCATTGGCTTCAGCCTCAGTAAATATGCTTATTCAACAGAGTTTACAAGGCTCAGCGCTGAAACAGCTGGATGAAATCCTGTGACCTTTGCTACACAAGAGAATGGAATTCTAGAGGCACTTTCTGACCTTAAAAATCTTCGAGACAATGGAATAACTATGAAAAAGGAGAAATTTCATACATCTTTGAAATGCTGAGTCCGTGGACATTCAAATAATTAATTCCATGAATTCCCTTTTTTAGCTTATTTCCCTTTTTTCCATTGTTCATCCACATTGGAGATAATATCTAAAATCCAATATTATTATATTGCCACCTAACTTACTGTGGCCAATATATAATACAAGAAAAAACTTCCAAATACCATAAATTGTGCACATTAAAATGAAATAGCAGAGACCACTTATTATGAAAAAATGGAAAAGTGTTTGACATTTTTGGCACAACTGGGAAATAACTTTTTTCCTTAGTCACACAGAGGTCCATGTAGGAAATGTTGATGTAGGCGCACAGTGGTGCCCAAGGGTGATGATTTCACAGCTCAGCTCCAGGCACAATGGGCTGAGTTTCTCTTGGCCTAAAAAAAGGCAACAAAAATACTCCAAAGGCCTCCAGAGCTTCAAGGGGATGAGGTGAGCGCGTGAAAACCACAAAATCCACGGAGCTCTCCAAGGTGCTGCGTGCAGGGTCTCAAGGGACAATCCACGGTCATGGGAAAATACAGAAACCTGAACATGATTTGTATATAAATTATTCCTCTTCAAAAGAACTGTTTGCCTCTCATCAGAGGTATGGATGGGCTCGATGATGAAAGGGGAGAGGTTGTAAATAGAAAAAGCAGCGAATTGCAGTTGGAGAAGCAATCAAATATGTATCACTTGGGGACTGGGCTGGTTTATGGTGAGACCGAAGGCGCGGAGTGTTCTCCAAAGGAAAGAAATTCCACTCATACAATTAAGCAAACTCCAAGAAAGGGAACCTTAAATCGGGTGGAACCTGAACGGAGACTAATACAGCCTGACAGAAAAATCTGAGTGATTAGGGGAGAAGCCGAGTGCTCTTTAGAGGCATAACGAGCTGGGGTAGGAAGGGCAAAGACTTTCACACAGCACTTCTTTTCAACCACTGGTTGATTTGAATTATGCAAATAGAGCAATGTGTAAACTTGATCTATACATAGATCTCAAGCCCTGAATAAATAAACTGGACCCATCCTGGTACAGTTGGTGGAAATAAAATAAGGTTTCTGATTTTAAGCTAGCCAATTTTATTAATTTTTTTTAACAGAAAGCAAGCTGCAGGTAATGATTTCACTACTACCAGGTTTCAGTATATGGTTAAATTATTTTCCAGAGCTAGGCGCAGTCTAAGTTGGAATTTAGGTAATTGTGAATCAAGAGAGTTGCTGCAAAATTCGATCCAGATCTGTACAGTTAGGTGCTCCCAGCAGTTTTAAGAGATCTCCGATTTGGAGTTCTGTCATTTTGCCAACAAAAGCCAATTACCAAGAACTCTACTGCTTCACTGCTGGTCAGAAACACACGTGCACTGCTTCAAAAGTTCTGTGTGAGCAATAACATTCTTTCCAGAAGAGGACACATTGCTGGAGTGCAGGGGAAATAGCTCCCCAGAATATTCCAGCATTTTCCCCATTCCTTCTGAGTTTACTTTTCATATACATTTACTTCTCAGGGATTTACTTGCATGACTTTGAGCTTTAAGCTCTTGGTACCTTACAGAGCCGTGCCCTGTTATCCTGTGCCATCTAAATTCTCTTGCAGATGCTGTATGACAGAAAGAACTGTCCAGACAAGTCCAACAATACAAAATCTGTTTTTCCACACCACTTTCCTGCTATTAACAGCCATGTCTGTGCTACTGTAGATGCAGTAAAAAGGGAGAGAGAAGTAATGGTTTCTTGGTTTCCTTAACATTTAATTATATTTCTGAATTGGATGAGAAGCAGGGAAATTACTAAGGATTTCTTTTTCTTTCAAGTATTTTCCATCTAGTTTTAGGACCAGATCTTCTCAAAGCCATGCCACAGGCAAAAAAAAAAAAAAAAACAAAAGAAAAAAAAAAAGAAAAAAAAAAGAAAAAAAAAGAGAAGTTGAATGCTTTGCCTAAGTACAAACTATACAGGTCACTTGTAGATGATTACAAGTTCATAAAAATTTGTATTTTATAATGTTGTTGAAAGTTATGGGTGCCTGAATTAGCCTCACTGGGGGCAGTGCTTGCTTATTCAGTATTAAACACCAGTTAGTTCTATGGTAGTGGGAAGTGCTGCATTTAGCAGGCAAATGGAGTCAAGTATATCTGCATAATATATGAAGACAGAGGAAATTCCACATCTCACTTTGCATGTGAACAGTTTAACTGAAATTGTCAATACAAATAAAAAAGAAATAAAACATCACGAGCAACTCCTGTTGGATCTGATCTCCCACCCAGCCTGAGAAAGGGAGACACTGTGGGGAAGAGCTGCACAGAACAGCCCCAGAACAGGTCCTTGACAAGCCCAGGAGAGCCAAGAGCTCTCCATGCACTCCAGAGCTCTGTGCAGAGATCCACTTCTCCGTGAAAAGCTGCTGAGTTTTGGAGGCAAAGATCAAACAGCCAAGCCTCATAAAATCATGTCAGCCATGTCGGCAGCCCTGATTTATCTAAACGGGGAAGCCCAGTCACAGGAAGTTCCCCCGTGTGTTAACAGACAGTGACATTTGGGCCTGATGTGGGTATTTGAAAGGCTCTCTTTCTGTCTGGGCAGAGATAAATGCATCTCAGTGTTGAGCCAATTATTCACAAAGACACCAGGGGACTCACATCAACAACTAGTTAAGCTTCCAAGTTTGCAAGTGAAAGCGAAAGATGCACGTCAGCTGTTTGTCTACAAATATTCAGCAATTATCCAGATACCCAGACACCCAGTAACACTCGGTAGCCATGGCAACCTGCTTTTGCCTGATTTGAAATTGAAGATCAAAGTGCTGTTTGACTGGAGTAAAATATGCCATTTTTTAATTCTTTATTGATTTAGGAACAAGATTTTAAACTTCTGTCTTATGTTGTGAAGATGTCATTACGAGCATTCCATCCTGTCTGGACTGTTCCCACTTTGCTACTTTCAATTCTCTATTTATATGTCATTTGCAATTTTACTGTCTCATTTTTACTTCAGATCTGATGGAAATGCACTAATGAACTGGGGCCCTTCCACCTGTCAACCCTTAGCTTTCCTTCCATGTCAATCAACAATGACAGCCATCATTATTTAAATAATATCATAGCAGCTGGGTCCTGTGAAAAAACACAGCATGGCTTTGACTTTGGCTGCAACAACCACAGCTCAGAGTTATTCTGAATCCTGAGAATCCTTGGCCAGTATTGTGTTGTGTTGTGTTGTGTTGTGTTGTGTTGTGTTGTGTTGTGTTGTGTTGTGTTGTGTTGTATTTTCAGGCTTGAAGCCACCCATCTCAGACAAACCTGGTCATCCTTATTTTGCTTTCTTTGTATAAAACAAACAACTGCCCAGAGAATATCTGAGGGTTTTATCCTTTCTTGCTCGGAAAGATCAATGGGGAGCTGTGCTGTGAAGAGGAGCTGCTGGGACTAAAGGAGGAGGTGGCACGGGGAACATCCATTCCTGGGCTCTGCCTGTTGAGCTTTCCCCACTCACCAGGTTTTGGGCTGGGAGTGATTTGTTTTTCCCTCTGTATCAGATCTGCAAGTCTTGCAGGATGGTTGTGCCTTTCTCTTTAAGAAAAGTGATATTTGCTTGTTGGGATCATCCTCCCACTGCAGAAAGTGCCGGATTCCCAACTCTCCCTGTCCTCTGCCCACCAGACCCTGTCACTGCCTGAATGCTTTGCAGCCTCAGTGTGGGATATCTGGACAAAATTAAATCAGTGTTTAAGAGCAGTCAGAGTAGAGGAACCAGTCATGTTTGGTGTCTTCACACTCCCTGGAACTGCCAGGCTGCAAAGGTGGATGCAGGCCAGCAGTGACTCTTCTGCGCACAAGAATCAAAACAACTGTGAAGGAGTAGCTGCATAAACCTGCAAGGCAATAAGCCAGATAGTTTTGCTAAGATCATTTCCAGGCAATGTTCCATTCCCAGTGGAGGTTTCTATTGATCAGTAGTTATTTTTGTTTGCAATCAGCCGTAGACTTGAAAAAAACCCCAACCAACCTCTGCTTAACAGCGCATCATTATAAAGTGTATCAAACCTAGAAAGGACCTTTGATTACAGTGTACATCCACTTGTTATCTTTTATTTTCTCTATCTGCCTTCTGTTTGTTTATTGTTATTCTCTTTTTACATAGCTTGGAATCAGGTTTCAGCTCTGCCACTATCAAATGCCTTATTTTTGGTATTTATAGCAGGATGAGGGTGCCGGGGTTGCTGCAGGTTAGAGTGTCTCTCCCTCACCATCCTACCGAAGGCAGGGGCTCTGCAGAGCGGGATCTCTGCCAGTGGCCACTGCTGTGGACGAGGGTTTAGGGAACTGGGTTTTCAGCTGACTTTGTGCTAAAATAGCACTTTGAATGCCTCTGTCTTCCGACAGCCTGGAGCAGCCTGGGAGTACTCACACTGTCAGCAAAGGCAGAGTTTATTTTGCAGGAGACTCCACACCCAGCTAATGTTTGCATCTGTAGGTCCTTTTTTGTGCTGTTGTGTTCCATTACAAGAATAATATTGTCTATGTGAAACAAATATGTATTTGGCTTTAACCACCCTTAAATGTAGATCTTGGTGAATGCTGGTTTCTATAGTTACACCGGCATTGTGGGTAATTCTTTCATTATAACTGTTGCATGTTTGTATATAAACAGCTGAGCTGTATTTTTCTTACTTTAATCTAAGAAGCCACAGGAAATGCTTTGATTTAAAATTTGCTGATCAAGCCTGCAAAGTTAAAAATGTGGGATCAGGGTGAAATCAGCACAATTCACTGCATTATTACTTTAAAACTTAAGGGAAAATGTGCTTCAGAAAGCTGAAAAAATGGTAGAATGATATACATGAGTGGGTCCACAATCCATTATGATTAAACATGCACTTAACCATTCCACAGATTTCAAGTTTAATGCCAAACTGTTATGTGTTGTGTTAATATAAAGCCCTGCTCTATGCCCAGGCTTCTGTGATACATCCAGGTCTATTAAAAAGGAAATCCTCCTTCTCAAATTCCGCTCTTCAGAGTTCTTTTGTTTGTATTTTTTTTCTTTTGTGGTGTCAACAAGCAGGAGATCAGGTCAGTCACGCAGGACCTGCCTTTCCTAAACCCCTGCACGCCATGGCTGCTCTCTGCTTGTCCTGAATGTGCTGTGTGATGGCACTCGAGCGTGCTCTTAAAATCGAGGTAGGAGAAGGAGGCCTGCAATAGCTCTTGCAGGATTAGGTATAAATGAACATATTGACTCTTCCCAGCGTGGAGTTCACTAAACAGGGGGACACGGCTCATTGTCCTCCAGCTCTACCTTCCGGGTTAATTAAAAATTAAAGCACTGTGGGTTTGTACCTCAGATTCCAGCACCTCAGTAATTGCTGCTAAGGAAGAGAGTTAAGTGGGAAATAATTGCAGTTTGAAGGTCTATCCCCAAGCAATCCAGACCAGCTCCTGCCCACCTGCTCCAAGATTTCAGCTACAGGAGCAGCTCTGCCGGTGTCAGGATCCAGTGAGATTTTCAGATACTTTTTGAGCTGCAATAAGCAATGGAGAGGAACCAAGCTCTTTCTCATCCATGCTCACTTTTGCTGGATACATATGGACTAGTTTACACTCAAGCCTTTGTAGGGTTGTTGTCTAAATCAACCTGCCAACCACTCAAAAGCTGAGTTTGTGTTGCTCTGACAGAGCCACCAAACTCATTGACAGCAAGTGTGCAGAGGCCTAAATGAGCATCCTCAAAACAAGGACATGGGATAAAGAGTAGAGAAAATTTTTGGAGGATTTCAGCCCTCTCTTCCAGCCATAGCTGTTCCTACTAATTCTGCTCCTTGCGTCTCGCACCATCTTACACGTTTCATTCATATCTCAAACTCTCCTATAGTTTTCTTCTAATTTAGCTCTTTTACTCTCAGTTCTGTCTCTTGCATTTATATCCTCTGACTTTATTCATGGCAGGTAGGACTGCTTATTTAAAATAACACATCTTAATGTATGCATTAATGCTGTTTTAGGAACAGAATAGTCTCTTCTTGGTCAGATTAGTGTATCTCTCATTTAATTACAACTCGAAAGGTTAGAAAGTTTTATCATGCACGCATATTCTCTGGGAATTATCTGACTCTAAAATATAATTAATCATCCTCTGTCATGCTTTTATTATACCCACTGCTCTCTGGAGTCATTCTTTTATTTCGTCTTCCTTCATATTCCTCTGACCTTCTTTTCACTCTGTTCCCACAGACCTCAGGTGAATTTTAGCCGACTGCTCAGAAAGGAGTGGATATTGTTAAACCCATTTGTCAACCGCATAATCAACACACAAATGAGATCTCTGCATATGCTTAGCACTTCCCATATATAGCAGCCCAACTATTACCATGGATGGCATCTGTCAATGTTGACTAAAATTAAATTTTGGAACTCCTGTAAATAATAAAGCAGTCATATAAAGATTATTTCTCTGGAGCATAAGCTACCAGTAAACACGATTTGCATATTGTGCTTACAGCTGTTTCAACATGAACTGTTTGCTGTGGTTCATTAAAATGATTTTATTTGTCAGATTCCAGGATAGTTCTAAGTCTACGTACACCAGGCTGGATGAATGTGGTGACAATTCAGGTTTTCAGAACTATGCACATGTGTACTGGATTAGTGAGCTGAATTGAATAATAAAGCTCAAAAGGAGATCATTAATCACGTGTCTCTGACGAGAGGAATGAAAGAGGGAGGACCTCTGAGAGATGTTCCTAAGAAACAAAGAGTACAAATAGCAAAGCAATGTCCCCAGTGTAAAGAAAAGCACTTTTATAGACCTACATCTCACTTCCATTCAACACACTGCAATCTTTTCTATTGACTTAGCAGAAGTTAAACTGGGACTTGGGCACAAAACTTAAATATATTTCCATACAATACTCTTGATCTAGATAATAACATCCATACATCTATGAAATGTTTTACTCTAACTTACAGTAAATTCACACAAATCTTTTTCTCCTCTCATGAAGATTATCTATTTCCTTTCCCCATAATAACACAAAAATCTAGATTTTTCTCTCCTCCCTTTTCCTCCCTATACTCACAATCTCATCAGAGCAGCAAAGAGCAGTCGGAAATTTGATTTCAGCTATGGAGCTGTCTCTTCTGAAATAGAAAAAATGGCAAGATGGCACAAAGACTGAATTAAAAGGAATTCTGTGCTGTGAGGACACGTGAATGCCCAGGTAAGACTCACCACAGCCACAGTCTGCATGTTTACAGCAGCATTTGAGAGTTCAGCTGTGCCAGAGAAGAGCAGCAGAGCCAGGATCATTGACATCACTGAGAGCTGGGGGGTAATTCACGTTTCTGTCAGACCCTTGGTGTGAGCTGAGCCTGGTGGGGCTGGCTGGGAGCTGCAGGCTGCAGCCCAGGCAGCTCCAGCTTCCCCTCACCACATCCCCCGGGGCACACAGCCCCAGGTTGGGTGGGAAATCTAAAAGGCAAATGTTGTGGGTCATTAGGCGAGCAGCAGCTGCCTGCTCTTGGTTATCCAGCCTTCCTGCCCACCTCTGGCTCTCAGCCATCACCACAGGACCTTGAGAAGTGTCCACAGAAGTCCACTGGGGTTTTTTCTCCATTTGCAGAGCACCCAATTCACACAGAGCAAACAAAGCAGGAGATGTGACATCCCCTTGACCAGCTGTGTCCTGAGCCAAACCACCCCATTTTTCCTTCTCTCCCCACCCAGCTCCTTCCTCTTCGCAGTCCTGAAGTATTTTTTGACATTATTGAAAGAGCTGCTCGAGAGAGAGATAGGATTGCCATGGTGTGGCACTGCATAGGTCTGGACATCCCTGAGAGCATCAGCGCAGCTTTTCCAGGTCCATTTCCCAACCAGGAGCCAGCTCAGCTGGGAAAGGCGTGGATGTGATTGCAGGGGCTCTGCACCAATCCTGTTTAACCAGAGCCAGCCTGAGAGCTTTGGTGGTTCGCAAATGCACATCAATTTTGTGAGCCTGCAGTCCAAATGCAAAGGGTGTTTCCACTGCTCACTGAATATTACAGGAATTGAACTCCTACATTTGCCATAACAATCAAAGCTTTGACAAAAATGCCCATGGAACAATTGCTCATTGAGTGCAGGTCCAAGGAGAGTGTTATGCAAAGTATCTTGCAGCAACAGCCTGTCTCAGAAAGAACACGTGAAAAATATTTCAGCACAAGAAACTCTGTTCCTAATCACAGGTAAATAGATTTGCTTCCAGGAAAGCCTGTCCACACTCAAAAAGTCTGCCAAGGAAATGTAGGACTTCAAGAATGCTGGAACAGGGAGAAGGAAAGAAGAAAAATAGCTTTTTCAGTTTCCCAGCCAATTCTGGGCTTGAGAAGAAAATTGGTTTAGGTCAAAATACAGATGCTATTTCAACAACATGAAAACCACTGCATTTAGCATAGGAACAATCTAAAATGCTTCATTTAACCTAAAAAAAAGGGGTTTTATTAAGTTTTTGGTTTATTTAACTCCTGAACAAAGGATTGTTTCATTTTCAGGTATGTAAAGCTTTTTTTTTTTTTTTTAAGAAACTAAAAATGCTGATTTGAAGCAAAAAGTTCACAAGTTGGATCACTAAAATGCTGAAAAGAAACATTTTGGTATTTCCCATGAACTGGTTTTGAATTCTTTCTTGTTCCTATATTTTTCATCAGGAGCTATTTATAAGATTTGACCCAAATTCTTTTCTCTCCAGCTAGCTCCTCTTTTTCAGATAATTTATTAGTTGTCCAGTAAAGTAGTGGCCAAGATTGAAAGGTAGCATCAGTTCAGTTAGTGAATGAAAGCTGTAAAAACCTCTTAACACCTCAAAAATAGAGAGCAATGGAAAGAGAAGACTGTCCTCACTGCACTTCTATTTTTCAAAAGATTTCCCATGAAAGGACCCCCAGAAAAGGCAAATTGTGCCTTAAGTACGTACTTTCAGTCATTTCTGACAAATTACCCCATGCCTGCCTGCAGGGACAGTTTTTATGCCTCGTGCATGTGCTGAAGCCCAAGAGTTTGTTATGAAATCTCATTCTTGCTCCTGCTCTGCCACCCTGCAGGCCCTGGTGCTGGGATTTGGAGCTGTGTCCTCCTCTGCAGCACAGGTAACAAATCCCCAGGAGTTTTTGTGTTGTTGAAACAGCAGCTTCTCATGGGCTGGGTGAGGAGTTGGGAGGGAACAACCACATTTAAATGGCAACAGACACAGGGGTTTGGGCTACAAACCCACTGAGTTTTCTCCTAGCAGATGTGATAGCTGAGCCAGATGTTCCAGGTGCAAACTGGAGTTTGGTCAGGAGGTGTACTAGGAGCTGCAGAGTAGCTCCTGAGTTTGCTCAGGTTTTGTACTGTTTTCTGTCCCTACCATTTTCCCACCATCATGTTCTAGTTCCCAAATCAAAGCAATTTATTGGAGCCAAACTGTCACCCAGATGCTGACACCAAATAACACTCCAGAAGTCCCCCCAAAAGGCTACTTGTGGCCAGGTGCTACAGTGGCAGAAACAGGGTCTTTTATTTTAGCAAGCAGAAAGGTTTTGACATAGTTCAAATTACATAACCACATTTTCTTCCGGAAGAAGAAAGACAGACCTTATTGAAGTCAAAATCAAAACTCCCATTCACTTAAAAGGGCCAAGAAGTTAAAAATCTAAAACTTTTGTACTTAACAAGGAGAATCATAAGAGAACCGGCTATCCCATTAATTTTCTAGGTCTGTCTGAAGAGTCTGGTCTGAGGAGCTTTTTTATCTTCTAAAATTTTTGAGATGATTGATGAAAAGGAACTACCAAAAAGCAAATGGACAACTCTTTTAATTCTGTAGTGAAACAAAGGAACAGTAATCTCAGTTTTAGGTGTGAGTTATGAAAAATCATTGTAATTTTTACTAATTTGTACCCATTTATTAGCAAAGATTGCTGTCTGCACCAGATTAGTGATGACGGCTTTGAGGTGGCTGTGACAAATAAAACCCCACCCACCCTCACAGCGAGGTGGTTTCAGAATCCCAGAATGAATCCCAGAATGAATCCCAGAATGAGTCCCACACCGCCAGTGGGGTCCATGGCAGGGGGGAGGTGGAACCAGGGCCCGTCTGTTGCCCTGCTGCAGGACAACGTGCAAGGACCTTGCCAGAGCTGCAAACAGACAGCCACAAATCTCAGGTGTCTGAAACTCGGTCACAAATCAGCCTGGAAACAGCTCATGAGCGGGCTGGCAATGACCTCAGCCCTGTCACACTCGCTCTTATCTGCTAAATTGCTTTGTGGTAACCTCGCGTCACGTCCTTGACCACACCTTTACAAATATTTCTCTCTTGCTTCCAGAGAGCTGACAGTGGAGCTTCTGAACATCAGAAGGATTTTTTTATTAGTATTTATGAAGCATTTTTTCTTTAGTATTTGTAGATTCAGTCCATTCCTCCTTAGTGATACACAACTAAAGAGCTAAAGCAACTTTGGACAAGGTATTAATTTATCCTTTGAACAGCTCCAGCTTTAATTAGCCAATGGGCGGTCGGAAAACAAAAGAATTTCCTATGGCAGTGCATGAAACGGGACAGTTTCAAAGGATGCTCTAAGAAAATCTAGTTTTTCAAAAAGGAAGAATTTAAAACCGAAATTCTATTGAGAAATTTTATCGAGAAAATCTCAATAAAAACCTTTGTTATTCTTTTGTGCTTTACCACAGTTGTAGGACAGATTTGATTTTTCTAAAACACACTGAATATTCCTGCAAGAAATGAATAGAGCATTGCAGTGGGTTAACGAGAAGACTTAAGACTGCAGCTGGGGAAAACATGGTTTCCTAAATCTTCATTTAGGAACATCAATCAGGTGTGCTTGGAAATCCCCAGGGAAAATCCACTATCCCAATGTATGGTGTGCTGTGCTCTTTCTCAGTCCTTCCTCTCCTTTCTATTGCCTCTCTCCTCATCTCTCTATGGTTTTCTGGGAGGGAAATAATTGACTGTAACATTTGTCTGTATTTAGCATTTTCCCCCTTTCTGTTTGCATGTTCTACCCTGTCCTGCCTTTCCTATCTACACAGCAAACTTTCTGAAGCAGAAATGTTCTCCTGTTCTGTCTCTGCCATTTCTCAAACCACGGTGTCCCATCAACGCTCACTCTGTTGGCACAACAATAATAGACTTGATAATTATTATTGGTCCATGCTATTAAAGTTACATCAGTGACAGGAATGTGCAAAAACATCAAGCTGCTGGGACAAATATCTGCAAATTTCTTAGCAGATGTCATGTGTGTGTGAGAAGCTGAGGTAAAGGAGCTAAATAAGTACAAATCTGTCTACAATACTATGAAAAAGCTCGGGAAGGATGCGATTAGTTGGCACAGCTCAAAATGGAGGTATCATGGTGCTAGACACTCACTTCACCTACCCTTGTTTTACATCAGGGGTCATACTCCATTACCTTTTGCTCCAAGCTCCAAGTCAAATTTGATTAGGGACTAATCTGATTCCACATAATGAGAATACTATTTAGGATGCAAGCTTTAAATGTGGCTTTTAGTCCACAGTTTGTGAGGTTAATGAATTTAACAATTGAGATGATTTGTACGTTCCATGGATGATTTGGCAGAGAAGACATTTGTAAAATGTGCAAAACTGCCTAAAAATGGCATTTCAAGGAACACAAGTGAATAATTACAGCTGATGCTACAACTTGTATTTGTCCTTCAATGACACATAGGTGGCTATTATTTTTCGGATGTTTTTAGAAGTACCACTAGGAAACATGAAAGGAGAAAAAACTTTCGGACAGGTAAAATGCAAGAAAATACTATAAACTTTTGAGCAGATCTAGTAAAGTACTTTGGTGCTACCACTCCTACACTTACACAGTGCCTCCAGATGAGTGTGAAACATTTCAGAGGACCTGAAATCACTACTTTTGTCCCGTTACCCATCAGCAGATGTGGGTCAGGTGTAAGACTTAACCCTCACTTCCAAAGCCCTGCTCCCAACACTTTTCTGTGGGAACGTCCCACCCAGGGCCCTCTCTGAACACACACCCCTGCAGCCTTTATATCTGAACATGGGCTCTAATCAGCCATTTAGCTTTTAAAGCTAAAAAAGTGAAGATTGATGGTGCTGGAGCTTTCCTTTTTATTGCACAGCAGTTTGGTAGCTAAAGCCTCTAAGCAGCAAAGAAGAGGCCCAGATGTTCCCCTCACCTGCCTCTGCTGAGCACCCTGGGCACTAAATCACGGGCAGAGCAGCCCGGTGCTCCTGGGTAGTGGAGGTGACAGGAGAGCTGGAAACTCCCTCTGGAAAGGTGCAAGCCCGGATTTGGGACCCTGCTCCCAGAAGCACTGGCACATTTTACCCAGTCACCGGAGGCAGGCTGTTAAACCAAAGCACTGCGGCATTCCCAGAGCAGGTACCTGGATGAGCGTTCAGAGCTGTAATTCCAGGCACAGGAACCTGAATTTTGCCCAAGCTTTACACTGATGCTCAAATCCTGTATTGGATTTGTCTTGCTTGTTCCTGCTCCAGGACCTGAGAGCCAATTGCTTGTCAGATGCACTGAAGCAGAGTGGTGGGAAGGCAAAGAAACTCAAATAGCACTAGAAATCAGTAATGACTTTTCTTGTATTAAAAGTTTGTTGCAGTACAAAGCTCTGCAATCAGATACTGCACTCATGATTGCTCTTTTTTTTAAATTTGGAGGCTGGGGATTCTATTGGTGAAGAGAGCACTGGGAGATTTCATACCAAAGAAACTATTCTAGGAGAAAGAAAATTGTATATCCCAGAGCACCACCGGGCCCTCGAAAGCAGCGGCAACAGCAGCAGCTGAACAATGTCCTAACAAAAGAATAAAATCATCCATCATGGTTACCCTGCATCCCAGGGCTCGCTCCGCTGTGTTTCCTTAGAGCTCTACTCCAAAGATCACCTTGCTGCCAGCATGTCACTAATTCCTGTGTTCCCCACAGTAGCTACAGGGAACATGAAATTCACTTTCCTTCTCATTGAGTCAAAATGAAGACCTGTGGGGAGAAGTGGTGTTGTCTCCAGACAGAAAGGATGACAAGTTCATGAAAACCTGGAGAAGAAACAAACTCTTGGTGAAGCGATGGCAACTGATGCCTGGAAGGAGATGCAAAAGGTGACGAGACCCTCCCTTCTCTCTGGTTCTCACCCTTAAACACTCCTGACACAGCATCTGCCACCCACAGCAACCTGCCTGCACTGACACCCATTCCTCTTTACAGTAGCTTAAATAGAATTTACAATGACACAAGATGCCAGGTCAGTCCCTTGTGGGTTTCTGCACTGCTCTGTGTCCCAGCTGGCCCTACTCTGCCAGGCTAAGAGGAGCTGTCCTCCAGCCACCCCTCCTGGGTGCACTGGGACCTGCTGTGTCCACATGGAAATAGAGAAAACTGAATTCAAAGCACCTCCAGCTCTGTCACACAGAACCCACAAAAGCTCCAAACGATACTGCTCTGAAGCATTGTTGTGTCATCCCCTGAAAGGCAGGAGCATCCTACTCGCTTTGCTCTCCTGCTGAAGCTCTCTTGTTCCCTAGAACAGAGGCCAGACAAGATTAAGAGAATAAACTGGGTATTTATTGAAAGACCTTCAATAGGGACACCCCAGGCTACACCCAAGATGGACAACTGGTCACAAGTTTTTACACTTTTATAAGTTTTGGTCAATTTACATATCAGGGTTAATTCTCCAATTACAATTTGAGATGATGATGTAATTTACCCCAAGTCTGTCGCCCCTCTTAGAGCTTTAGTTTCCATACTTCAGGGCCTGGAACAACAAGGTGTCCTTGAGTCCAAGCCCAGAGAGGATTTGTTATGTCTAACTAGAATGTGAGAACAGGAGTTAACAATCTATATGGAGTTTTAGAGCTACACTAAAGCAGGACAGGGTCTGAAAAATACAAAAGCTAAATCTTAAGGCATCACTCTCTCCCTGTTGAGAGCTCAAGGTGTATCACAGGATTCGCCTCAGGGCAGAGGCTGCAGTCACTGCATTCCCCAGCTAATGAGCATCTGAGCAAAGGGTGTGCAGGAAAGACACAAAGAAGCAGCAGCAATGCTTTTAAATATCAGCCATTTGATCAGACCCAGCCCAGCCTACTCCAGCCTGATAGGAACATGAACCCACTAAGGTCCACGATGTAACTCACTGAGCTGTGGGCAGCAGACATGATCTGGGGGAGATCAGATCTCTCCCACTGACAGCCCAGATCTGAGGCTTCTCAACGACCACCTCGAGCACCTGACACCCTGACAGACATTTCATAAAAGTGCCTTTATTACAGGGTATGTCCTGACCGACACAAACTGCCTCAGGTGGGTTTTCCCAACTGAGGATATTGCCTTGGAGCAATGACATCAGGCCAGGCTGGAGAACTATAACGAGAAACAAACAGTTGCTGCAAGTTCTGCTGTTGTCTTGGAGTGCCTCAATTGAGTTTACTGGTGATTGTTTACAGCACAGAGTGCAACACCAGTCATAAAGTGGGAGAGAAGTGAGCAGATGACAGGGAGAAAAAGGGATGAGCATTTCCCTCCTCCAGAGGATGTCACAGAAACCACGGTGTTAATTCTCTAAACTTCTGTCCTCTGAGATACCTCCTTGATCTGATGATACAAGGATGCTGTCTAGTCCAGCATTTATAGAAATAAGCTGGCAAGACGACACTAATATTAGCATTTAGGAGAATGTCTCTGGTTGAGTTAGCTTTGGACACAAGTACTTTCTGTTGAAAAAGCACACGAGAGAATCTTCAACAAAAAATAATCATTTCAGTGAGCACAATGCTGAAAGCAAGGCCTGTTGATTGCTGGATGCTGACCAATGCAGCAACTCTGTGTTTTACATGGATATTTAAATGTTTCTATTGCTCATATCTTCTCCATGGTTTGCTCAATAGTGACCTTCCAAACACAGCTACTCGTAATAACCAAAGCAATTTGCCAAAGGTAACAACAGTAACCAGTAACAACTGCGCTTGGGCTCGGCTCCCATATTGCCACAACAATCTAACCGAATTAGCATCTGATGGCAGGGAAGATTTCCAGTCCCAGCACAGTGAGATAAATGTTACTAAATGTTAGACTACTGTGAAAGATTCAACAAAACATAATTACCATGATTATAGGCTATAAAAAGTAACATTACAGAAGAGCTCACTTAATACAAAGGAGAGGAGGAACAAAAAATAGATTTCTGTCTCGAGGTCCCTTTTACACAATTACAGAACATTTCAGCAGTCGATACGAAAAGCCAGGTGGTTGTACCCAGAGAAGCAGAGAGAATTGGTTTTTCATTAAACCAGGTGGTATCTGCTCACTTCCCTCCCTCCAGCTGCTTCCACCAGTTTTGTCTGATGGGAGTCCCTTTGATGGGCCGTGACCACCTTGTCACCCCACAAAGGCATCGACATTCCACAAAGGGAGTTTCACACCATCGACAGGGCACATAGAACGAAAGAGACTTTGAATGGGTCCAAAGCAAACACAGAAACAGTGGGAAAACCACATGAATATAAACTTCCTGCTATGAACTATGTAGAAATATTCCTTCTTTTGGGAGGCACGGAGGTGATTTTCACTGGCTTTTCTGCAATCAGACCATGGGACTGGTCCCTATATACATCATACACAACATATTGCACAGAACAGCAATGAGTGTATCTATATTCAGTGCCACTTTGGATAATATTCATCCCAAAATATCCTGGTCTGTTACCTGAGTGACCATCCCCTTTCTCCTCTCCACAGTGTCATCTACATTAGGTTTATGTTTACCATTTGACTCACTCAGCAATGAATCTTGGGGACCTGGCACAAGTGAATGTTTACCAAAATCTCTCAGACTGCCAGCCATTCTCCTGTTACATTGCACTGATGTTTTCTTTCTCTTTCCAGTGGAAAAGAAAGCGCACAAAGGTATTTCTTACTAGCAACGCAGTTTGTTAAAAATATTTTAATGACAGATAGAGCCACAATGCCTTTTTTTTTTTTTTTTGTCTCATCAGGCATTCTTATCAACTACATTTTCCCTCACTGAGCTGCCTGAGTTGCAGGCAGCTCAGTCTCTGCTTTAGTCAGAATTAAAAGCATGACCCAGAAATTCCTTACAAAGAAAAAATGATTGCTAAAATAATTTAAAGTTTTAGCTAATGATTCTCTTCAGTAACTTGTGCTCAGGTCACCATATTCTTGTTCTGGGCAACTTGTTATTTTCTGCTATGGAGAGACTGTTCTTAGATCAATAATGTTCTGCCCTGCCATTTAAAAAAACCTGAAGCATTAAAAAAAAGTTTTGAAAAACATTTTGAGCCCTCTTTTGTGCTTCAGAGACCCCTGATTTGTTTGTGTGCTGTAAGAGCACAGTTCTGTTGTGCCATTCACTGAGTGAGTGCAAGCAGTTTGAATTCAGTGGTGATCATTAAAGGAATGCATGCAAAGGACGTGGTATTGTTGAAGGGAGAAGGTTCATGTAAGGAATTGAGTCTATTTTGTGCAATATGAAAGGCAGAGGAGAAGGATGGAGTGGCAGCCAGTACAGGAGAGTTCATTTGAGCCTCTGCTCTTGCCAAAGCCTTGATGGAGTGAGGCACAGAGTGATGCTCTCAGAAGCCCTTGCCTGCATCTTTAGCTACCTAAATAATGTAGGGAATCGTAGTCATCAACATCAAAATATCCCATTGTATTAACATGCACTGAAGGCAACGTTCCTATTAAATTCATGCCAGGTATTGAACAAAGAGAAAAGCAGAAATGAAACCAGCATTTACTATCTTTGCCTGCAGTACATTCTCTGAGGGGTATTTACACAGCATGAGGAATGTCCCCAAACCAGCCTCATTAGCGGTCTCCCACCTCCTCCGGCTGCAGTTTAAGGAAAGGCTTCAGCGGTGACAGGCTCGCAAAGTGCCGGAGCACAGCAAGACAGGAGCAGCTCGGTAACCCGCGGCACTCCCGCCGGCAGCGCCCCGGGCACGGCGGGGGCGATCCCCGGGAGCCGCCTCCTCCGAGGGGCTGCCCGGCAGTCCCGGGAGCATCTGCTGGATGGCCTCGTCCCTCTGGAGCCGCCTCCTCCCGAGGGGCTGCCCGGCAGTCCCGGGAGCATCTGCCCCATGGCCTCGTCCCTCTGGAGCCGCCTCCTCCGAGGGGCTGCCCGGCAGTCCCGGGAGCATCTGCTGGATGGCCTCGTCCCTCTGGAAGCCACTGCGCTCCTGGGAGCAGCACATCCCGGCCTTACCCTCTGCCACCTTCAGACCCACCCAGATTTCGCTCTTTGTGTCTGTGCAGAAATTGTAGTTACAGCAGCTTCCATAGCACCTTCCCACTCTTCCCTCCAAACTGGCAAACCACCAGAACCTCTTTTTTTTTTTGGTTGTTTTTCTGTTTTTTGTTTTTTTTCTCCCCTAAACTACAGCCAGCAGCAGGAAGAGCAGGGAGATGGCACTGGGTGCTGGGCAGGGGCCACTTTCGGTGGGCTCTGGGGTGGCTGAGCCAGCAGAGCCATCTCCCCCTCCTTGGAGTGGGGAGGAGGTTGCTAATGAGGCACCAGGAGAACCCTAATGAGTTTATGGATGAGGAACGGGGTGTTCAGCTGCCGGCACGACTCGGTTCCCTCTGCTGTTGTCCAGGTGCCAGGTCTGCCCACTCTGCAACCTTTTTTTAGGCTTAATTATTTATTGTTTTGCAACCCAGCCACAAGCACTGGGACTTGGACTGGTGGCAATCCTTTATGTGTACAGAAGCATTTGAACTTCAGCTTTGCTCAGGATCACTTTACACAATTTGCCAATCACCGAACATGACTAATGATGAAATAAGTTGTGTGTAATGTTTTGTGGTAAAATTGATAAAAATCAATGAAAAAAAGCCTTAGTCATTCCAATTATTTTCCAAATTCAGTTCATAGGTGACAAATTAATATTTAAGCATATTGGAGGAGTATGTGCCCTTTACTTAAATAGCAATATAGATATCAATTAAAGGACAAATGAGTTATACCTTTTGACTTATGTGCAAGGAAGAGAATTGCTGTAGTATGAAACAGTTTTTAACTAGTGGGTAGTTTGGTAATTAGGGAGCTGTCAGAGCTTGTTATGTTATCTTGCAGCAGTTGGTGTTCAAAATACTTCTTGCCACTCATGATCTGAGTGGGAAGCTGTTAATATGCAGCTAGAGTCTACAAGAGTTCAAAGGGTAGAATTTAATTACAATACTGTAAATTCTTAATTTTCAATTACTATGACACTAGGGATCTGCCCTTGAGAAAGGGCAGATAAAAGACATTTTGGCATTTACAAATGTATGAATAAATAGGAAGGCAAAGAGAAATAATATTTGCAGGACTGTTACATTTGCAAGTTCTCCAATTGCTTTTTTAATTTATTTTTGCTGTACTAGATTGCAAAGCAGTTTTCCTGTGTCAACAGTTACAATGCATCATTTGCAGATATTATCTCACTCCAGGCAGCAGTTTCAAGGCCAGCAGAAATAATACTTTGATCTGCAGTGTACTGTAAGCCCACGCACAGCTGATGGTCACAGGAGTTATGTACAGCAAGCAAGTGCCTGTTCTAGGAAAAACCCTTGTTTGGAATCAAACACCCAGCTGCCTCGCAGGTCGCCTTTATAGCTGAAATTCACAGGACCACCTTGGCCAGCGTTACGCAAATATTTGGGAGGAAGCTTTTCTCTGTTTTCCAGTTTTATCACCGTTCACCAGCGACCTCACCACCAAACACAGCAACACCCAAACAACCCAGCTCCACCAGCAGCCAAGTTCCACCCAGAGGCTACGGACCACGTTGGAAATGATGGATTAAAGTGTCCTGCTTCCGAGCTGATCTCCATTACCAACTGCAGTTGAGTCTATGGACCCAACCCCAGCACACATGAACACTTTTGTATGAAATATCATACGTTCATTGGAAGGGCTACGAGGGATCACCCTGAAGCCAACATTAATGAGGAGAGCAGAAAAGCAGAGGAAGAAAGGTTGCCAGGTAAAAAAATCACGTCTAAAAGGCAAGAAACTTTTGCCCCCCAGCAGCACTTCAGCCCTGTTTAAAGGGGACAACACTAAGCACTGGCCCCACGTAGCCTCTCACCCAGGAGAGCATCATCCTTGAGCTGCCCTGCACACATCGTCCTTGAGCTGCCCTGCACACACCATTCTTGAGCTGCCCTGCACACATCAGCCAGGACTGGCTTCCACATCTGCTGCAGGGCTTCACCCCGATATTCCTGCAGTTTTGAATACCAGAGCTGAGAGTTCCAGAGCTCCCAGTAAAACTGAGTGAGATCATACTCATGGAAAACTCCGTGTTCCTCTCTGAAGCTCCAGTGGTTTTATTTTATGATCTTTACGCCGTGTTTCACAATCCCTATCTAGGAGACTGCAGCAAAAATCATATTTGTGTGTGTTTCCCAGCAAACCTACAAAACGAGAATGAATGTTCCAAGACCAAATAGCTAAAGAAACCTTTTATTCAGGTTGAATAAATAGTTGTAATCGAATCCCATGTAGCAGACTGCCATTGGTGGGGGAAGGGATAAATAGCCGTAACCAAAAGTTTACATAGCGTGAGACACTGCAGTGGGAAACAGCGCTATTAAAGTATTTTTCCTGAAGTATTTTTAAAACATTTATAATTTATATAAAAACACCAGGCGGTACCTTTAAAGTTATTTAGCATGAAAGTCCAATAAAAAGCTCCTTAGGTTTTAACAGCGTGATACAATAGCTCTCACAGTACGGATAGTTAGCCAGCTCGTATTCTGTAGTGTAGGGAACAAAAGCACAATGCTTAGTGCTCTCTGTCAAATCAAGAAAAAGTCATTTCACCACTTATGGTGATTTACATGCATAGCAAGTCAGCCCAAAATGCAGGTGCTTTTTCCAAGAATGGAGAGGAAGCACAAAAGGTCAGAAACATCATCACAAGCACTTAATACAAAGCAGTTTCATTAGGTTTCCACAGATACGTGATGCTCCAGGAAATCCCAACAGAAGCATGTCCTTCAAGTAACACACATGTAGCACCATCCTAATTTGCTCAGTTATTCAGCAGTGGAGATCATGTCAGCTTGTTAATTAGGCAATTAGCGTCTGAGACATCAACACAAAGAAGTAGGAAAACAACCTATTTTCAAGGTGTAGGTGCACAGAAATAATTTATTTGGGGACTCGAATTTCCAGTTCTGAGTTCTGACCAGTCCCCTGTCTAGTTTTTCTTTTTCAGAACAAAAAACAAAACCAAGGCAAAACCTCTGGTTTCAGGTCCCACTGTATAATCTCACTGCAAGTCAGTGGGAGTCTGGAGATGCAGCCATGGGCAGGTTTCATCTCTGTGCCTGATTTGAGGAGCTGAGAAAACAAAGAAAAGAAAAACAGAAAAAAACCTCATTTGATGTAGGACTGCTGCTTTTTCAAGCTCTAGGCTGCTGTGTACCATGGCTGTAGCTTTGGCACGGACCAGCTTTGAAAAGGCTCACAATAAACAGGATTCAGGATTCCATCAGCACCCATGGTGCGGGCAAAGGTACATCTCAGTATTGGTTCTAAGACTGGTGGCTACAGCAGCAACAAAATCTCAGCCCTTTTCCCCCTACTACAAGTTCTGACATCTGCATGTGGTGCAGGACCTGCACGCCAGTTGAAAACTATTTGCACATGGGAAAGAACAGCATCCTACCAATGAAGGCTTTACAAACCACGGCCCTGGCTGGGCCATGCATTCACAAACCCGTTTCGTAGCCAGTGGCAGCACAACATTATTCTGATTATTTTGATTTGTCCAGTGCACAAACTCCAAGTATATTGGGTAGGGCTAGAGGGGAGCACTTTTTTTCTCAACTCTGAGAGTCAGTTTTTTCTAAGCTGACTTCCACAAACACAATTTAAAAGTGTTTCAAGGAGGTCTGTCAATAGCTTGAAGTGTTAATAGATTATTTGGTAGACTCCAACACTAATCCAGACAAGCATCATGAATAGGCTGAGGAGAAACCCAATGGTTGTCAATAAACAACTGAGCCATTGCCAGCCATTCCTTCAGCTTGATTAATGGGGAGGGTTCGAGTGAGAGTTTAATGGCAGCTTATTCTTGATACGGAAGTTACTGCCATATTTACACTCATTGTCAAAGAAAATAAAAATATAAATCACAGAGTAAATTTTTAAGCTTCTGGAACATAACCCAGCTTTGTGATCCCAGGGGGAGCAAAGCTTGAATCAGCTCCCAGATCAGAGCAGATAAAGCAGCTTTGGTCACCCTCAGCCATCAGACTCCTGCCCTGGTGCCTCTGTCCCAGGCTGAGCACTGCCTGCTTACACTGAACCAGCAGGTTACAAACTCCTGTCACTGCACAGATCCACAGAGAGCACCTTGCCCAGCTGCAGCCTGAAACTGCTCAGAGCAAACTGGTCCTTGCTCTGTCTTGGGACCTTCCTGCTGGAGGATGGTGGGAATCTGAGCAGGAGGGTCCACAGCTCACCCCTGGCAATGACCTGCTGAGTTCAGGCACCTGCACCCAAGGCAATAACCTGCGAGTGAGCAAGTGCAGCACATCCACCTCAGGTACACACAGAGAGCTCGTGTCAAGCTGCAGGGAATCTGCCAGATGTGTGTTTCTAAGGTTTGTGCTTTTGTGCTGACTCAGTCACGAGGAAAAGGACAAGTAATGACTCTAAGTGAGTGTGTTCAAAGAACAAATAGGGTTTTTTATTTTTTATTCCCAATGCTGCACCCCTACTTCACTTTAGAGGAAACAGCTGATGATCTAAGTGCATTATACTGTAAATACACCAAAATGGAAATGTTTCTCTGTAATGGAATAGTTCATCACCTAGGCCAGCTTCTCCATTGATTTACATTCCACGTAGCCTCAGGAGCACTGCAAGGGCTGTAAATCAGTGAAGAATAGCATCCTTTGAGTCTAAATCTCCCCAGCCATTCAGAAGTCATGTTAATATGTAACCAGAGCAGTGGTGTACACGGAGGGACTGTCAGTGGGAGCAGTTCCAATCAATGGCATTGAAAGGAGCGCCGTGGTTAACGCCCGCATCGATCACGCTAAGGAGTGATAAACAATTACAGCCATCAGCCAGGATCGCTGCCTGGCACCCCACATGAAAGATTCCCATGTCTTTAGGGCTGTGTTTTTTAAAGCTGACTGTATCTTTGTTCAAACTGCCGAGTGTTCTAACCCAGCTTTTCTCCTTTCTGCAAATGACGAAGCACCAGGATGTGGAGGACAAACATCCTTTATACCAGTAAGCTGAAGATACTCTTGGAAAAACGACTGTAAAAACATGTCTTGCCAAGTGGAATATTTCCTTCTTCTTAGCATCTTTAACACCTTTGAGCTGATTGCCAGGTTGATTTTTTCTTTAACCGGTAACACAGTAGGATGGACACTACTGTGAGCTCATGCCTGGGACATGCCAGTGACAGAGGGACAAAACCACAACTCCAGGGACTCAGAAAACTACATCCTGATGTAATTTGACAAAATCAGGGTTGGAGGTGAAACCAGCTCATTTCCATGGATTCGCTTGTTACGGAGCTTTGCGAGAATAGAACATATTTCAAAGTTTTATTAAGTGAAATAAATACAATTCCAAGTACCTACAGGAAACAGAGCCATTAAAAACATGTGCTTCGTTTTCTCACAGACACTTTCCATGCTGATTTACACTCCTGAGCAACTAGGAATTTCCACCTCTTACCAAAAGGCAGACAAAATCCACTTCAGAGTAGAGATGGAAAAATCAATGTTGATTTGTGCCAGTGTAGGATTTACACTGACACATACGAAGAGAAGAGAAAGGAATTTTCTCCCACTCTTGCCTTTATTTTTGCATTTCACATGGATAGCTCTGAAATCTGGCTTGCCCAGTCCCTATAAAACAGTTCACCAGTACCTGAACTGATTAACAGGAGTGTTGTACAGGACTTGCTCTTTCTGATTCCCTGTGCTGATGTTCAGCTGTGCACACTGGATATATCTTTCAGACACTCCAGTTATGAGACATTTTCCATTTCATCTTTGGAGGAAAAACAATTGGAGAAAAATATGTTCCTCCCATTAATGGGGGAAAAAACCCCCAAAAACAAGCCAAAACCAAACACCAAAAAAAATCTCTAAAATTAGCAGCTAGAAAAGCAAACCAAATGAATGGAGCAGAAATGAAATCTAGAAATAAAAATGGGTACACCTGCCCCAAGAACAGCTCTCCCACTACCAGCAGCCATTTATGGTGTGTTCAAAACCTGTCCCTAACACTTTAAACCAAATTCACAATATCTCTTCCCTTTCTGAGCCAAGGACAAGACAGCTAGAGCCTTCTCATACTTTATTTCATGAATGAAGTTAACTATGAGCACACCTGAATTTATCTTCTGACCACACCTCCAAACAGGTTAAAAGAAAGAAGAGTCTGCAAGGTCTGTCTGTTACTTTAGTAACAGTTTGTGGGGTCCCCTGAGCAAAAACATACCTGTAATCATTTTCCTGAGGGGTTTAAAAGCCGGTGCTTCTCCATCAGTAATTATCCACATGTGATCCATTGGAGCTACTGCTGCCATGGTAGGGGTGGGAGAGAAGACTTTGGATTTTCAAAATGTGAGATCCCTGCCTTCCACAGCAATAAAGGCACTGCTGCTGAATAAAGAGGCATTGGGCCTCTCAGGCTCCTGCATTCAGCAGTGGCCATGTAATGTGTGTATTTGCCCGTTGGGGGGTAAGCACTGTGTGGGAGCCTCGTGCACAAATCTTATTAAATAACCTGTGGGATGCACACAAAAAGCCCATGAGCCTCTTTAAATAAACTAGCACGAACATTTATTTACCATTTTCATTTTCTCTGTCAATCAGCATTGGGGAAAGGAAAAAAAATACAAGTAAAGTGTTGGCATTCATAATGCCTCAGTATGGGAACACTGAGTTATGGGGTTGTTGTCTCCAGCATCTTTGCATGCATTTTTTAATAAGATTTCTTGGCTAATCTAGTTACACGCCATAAGGGTCTATTACATATGAATCAAATGCAAAGGTCAACAATAAAAAGGTCCAAAATTCCTTTACTCTGCCGTGTAGATGCCAACAAACAGAAGCTCTAACCCAAACCAAACCAGCTCCTGAACCATTCTGCAAGGCAGGCTGATTTCCATAAGCCCATTAAAACAATTCCCAATTAGGCATAAAATAGAAGATCCAAGATGCAGTTTCTAAGGAAAGAAGGAAAGTCTTTATGCTCATGGCTGGCTGATGTTGTGATTTCAAGAGCTTTAAAAATAAAACTCAGCACCACCCTCCCTCAGCCCCACTTTAAAATATGCTTTCCAAGGCAATCAGGAACATCTCCTGGAAGTGCCAAATCAAACTGCATCTTGTCCTTGAGAATATCAGCTGAGGAATGATTTTTGCAAGCTCCACTCTAAGGCATACATTGATCTGATGACAGCTTGGAATCTTTAGATGGAGTTGAACTATGGGGTTTTTTCATAATGCCAGCATGCCTGTCTCCATGAAAGCCCACAGGGTCACAATTCTTTTGGCCAAAACCAGAGAAATAAATGATGAATAAGCTTTTACCATTTCATTTTGCTATTCCCACTTCTCATGCAAGTTTGGGGGATTGTTCCTGATTTATTTTTCCTGCCATGCTGTAAGCCAGCACATGATTTTAAGAAATGAGATATCAGTAATTAGGCTTATTGAGTTTCTCAAGTTGTTGAATTTTTAGTGATTTTTTTTTTTTAAGGACATGAAAAATTTTATTCCTTTTTCTTATCCCAGGACAATAGACAATATTTTCCTCATGCTTCAGTGTGGGCACATAGATTGGTTCAAAACTGCATATAGAAAAGAAGAAATGGAATGTATTCCCTAATAAAATTTATTTTCATTTACAAGATTAGGAAGGGTGAGATACTTATGAAAAGAAAATAAAAATCCTTTAGGGGTTGAACACGGAAACTTCAGGTCTTTCAGCCACGTATAAGAACCAAGGCTGCTGTGAGCACCCCACCTGCCACTGCCACAGAGTTTCTGTCCTGTACCTGAGAACTTCTCCCTAGCTCCTACCTGGCTCCCAGCAGCTCCCACTGCCTGGGATTTCTGTATCTATAGAAATCTAGCAAGGTATTAAAAATAATAATTCACCACTGGGAAATCAGTGGGATGCCAGGAAGAAGACAAGATAAAATAACTCTTAAATATGTAGATAATTCCCAAGGAATAGAAAACTTCAGTGCTCGGCCCCTCCATCAAAGCCTGCTGAAGTCAATTAGAAGAGTTCACTTCGGCTGAGGTGGGGATGTGGGGATGGCTCAAAGAAAATGGCTAAGTTGGCTAAAACCTGCTTTTTCTCTCATTCCCCAGCACCTTTGTAGTTCAGATACAAAAATCAAAGAGATCTATGCTAAGAAAACTAAAAATACAGCCCAGGAGAAGGTGTTTCTTCACTCTTGCACCTCTCGGGCAGATTCCACAGGACTTTACCAGTGAAATCCAGAAGGATATATCTGGAATCCATACAGCATTGAGCAGTTGAGGTAAAAGAATATCTATGGCACAGTTTCTCTTAAATACATCTCACATCTGTCAAAGCCCACTGCAATCAATACTTTTATGACTGTAGCTGCAAGTTGCTGAAGAAACACAGCAGCTATCTTTTAAACTGATATCAGCAAGATATAATGGGATATCGGAATTAACGTTAGCTCAGTCAAGCATGACAGCTCGGTGTAATGACTAAGTGTCAGCTACTTTGAAAGTTTACATCTCTTTTAATTACCCCGATTACCCAGCTGACTGGTTTTCGGCTCACACAGCTCCTGGAGGCTCTGAACGAGCAGCAAACTGCAAGGCACGGAAATGTCAGCAAAGTTTTCCCTGGCATTGCAAGGATCAGATGCTGATCCTTATCAAACGGCTGTCCCCTGCCCAGGAGCACACTGCAGAGCACATCACTGCTCGGGATGGGGACATATATCATGTCTTTGTTCTCTCACTCAATAGGACAGCTTTTCTAGGAGGTGACAGTTGTGGAAACTCAGTAGATCAAGGAATTTTCCTACTGCAAGGCCTCTTCTTCCCACCAAGTTCGGGGTGGCTGAAAGCTGCTTGTTTTATTTCTAATTAAGGCTTCCCTCTTTTGTCTCCGGGCTAATGCAGCTCTCAAAACCAAATCCTGGGGGTTACACACTCGGCACAAGAACTGCTTTTCCCCTGTGTGCACGGACAGGTTGGAAACACAAATCCAACTTTTAATGAGTCCTGTTTGCAGCTAAACCACCTTTCACTTTGTCACCTCCGAACTCCCCAAGGGGAGTGTGTGTGAGGGAGCATCAGGGAAGCACACGCCTGCACAAAGCCCTTTAATTGGTCAGTCCTGTACCAGACCTGGGTAAGGCAAATGGGGACCACTGGGACTCTCCAAGTGCTGATTCCAGGGAGGACAGAGGGAAACTTTGGACTGGAGAGTGCTGAATTAGACCTTTTCTGAGATGGCATTTTGCAGTAGAATTCAGTCAGGGAGGGACACGTTTTCATCACCTCTGCTGTCCATAAATGTACTTTTGCACTCCTACCCTTCACCCCCCACATTCTGAGGATTGCGTGACTGGCGTACTCCCCCTTAATACATTTTTGAAGCAAGTATTTCAAGAGATATGAGGAGATGTTTTCATAATGAGGGTAATTAGCATCGCATTTTAATGTACTGCAATACAGAGCCATGGTTCAGCAGCTTCACTTTAGAGCAAGTGTTAAAATAGAGAGCTTTAGATCTGTCATGAAATACATCTGTAACTAACCTTTGGTGCCTCATGCCAGGATTTTCTCCTGCTAAACACTAATAAGGTGTGCTCTGGTCTGCCTGCCACAAGAGGATGAGGCTCCTCTAATGAGTCTATAACTACAGAAAAAAGAAAAAAAAAAAAAGGAAAGGAAATAACTACCTAGTCACTTTGGCCTCATTTTATAAATAGTGCCATCTAATAATTCTAATTGTGACAGAATATTGCCTCCTAGAGATTGATACCACTACATTACAAAAAAATAATCAAATCAGAGTGCAACAAAGGACAGGGGAGCTCAAAGAAAAAATAAGATTAGCCAAAGATAGGGCCAACTATCAGAACCATAATAGTGTTATAAATCCCATTCCTTTCAATATATCTGACTTAGTGTACACGGACAGAAAATAGCAGTAAAGTACCACATGCAGGTTCATTATTTTCCTTGCCACACACTGCTACTTGGGTAGTTCTGTGAGAAGTGAGGGAAAGGGGAAGAGGTTGTTTAAGGGACGGCGAAAGAGCATTCACTCATCTTTTTCTCAATGAGAAAAGTGCTTATTTTGGACATGCACAGGAGGGCTCTCACAGGAGAGATGAAGCCACTGACAGCAGCCCTCAGGTACTACTGGCAGCTGCTCCAAAGCCTGTGAACCCAGCCAAGCCATGAAAATCCTTCCCCAGCCTGTCGAGGCCCAGGGAAGGCAGCTGAGCCTTGTTAGCAGATCAGCCAGGCAGAATGGGTAAACTGCAATTCCCCCAAAAGGCAATGAAGAGGACTGTGGAGGGCTGTTCAGCAGGTTGGGAACAGCAGAGATTAGCAGCCTTGGCTTGGGAGGCAGGAGCCCAGGTAGCCAGGATAATTCTGAGGCTGGGCGAGTGCACGAGGCTCTCTGGGGCTCTGTTAGGAGCAGGCAGGCAACCAGGACACTCGGGATGGGAACTCTGCTAAAGGAACACTGCAAGCAAACCCCAGCCCGAGCTGAGCCCTCCCCTGCCACACCCAGGCCCTGGGTGAAATTCTGCCTCTGCTGTGCTGGCCTGACCCTGCCCCAGTGCTGCCCCTGGCAGGGAAACCACTGCCCATGTCACAGAACCTCCTGCTCAGGTGCCTGCCTTTGCTGGAAAGCAGCTTTCATGCATGGATAAGTGCAGGGAATCTGGATAAGTGCAGGGAATCTGGAGTTTTATGCATAGATAAGTGCAGGGATTCTAGAGCAGAGCCTCCATGAGTGAGATGCAACTTTAAAGCAAAGCCTGTGAAAAGTCCCCATGGGAAGCAGTTTAACAATTGGCATCAGAGCTGGAGGGGGCAGCAAACGGAGCAAGGGAGAGAAAGCAGCACAAGGTATAAATTGTGAGGCCTGGGGTCAGTTGGAGGAGAATGGGTAAGAAATCTCCTTTATTCCAGCTCTCACCTATTGTGATTTCCCCTGCAGAAAAAAAAAAATAAAAAAATAAGAGCTTTCCAAATGGAGAAGCCATCAATGCAAGCTGAATTTTATGTTGGCTACAAAACAAGTCTCTTATTAACCCTTCGTCTGAGAATCACCATCAGGTTCTTCCTGCACAGTGTCACATCTCTCCCAACCCAGAAAGTCTCTTCCTATATAAAAATCACACTGTTGTTCAGTGGCATTTTCCAAAGCACGAGCCTGGCAGCTTCTTCTGTCTCCCTGAGGAGCCCCAGCCTCACCTCAAATCAATCACTTCCCTCAGAAAACTTTCCTATTCCTCCATCTCTCAAGCCAGCTGGAGCTGGCTGCTGCGAGGACGGCATGGGCACAAGAAACCTGTAAAAAGGGGGCTTTACAACTAGGAAATGTTAACTATTATTAATGCATTAGAGAGCCAGCACAGTAGCTGTTGTTGCTGTCAAATGCTTTAGCAATACACTAATCTCACCATCCACATAATTCTGAGCAGTCTCCCCAGAGAAGCCAGGATTACTGCATCGGCCATATAAAGGTAAATGTTGCTTTCCCCATTATGATTCTACCCACAACTTCCAGCACTGCCTGATTAAAATAACTTGGCCCTGACTTTCACAGTGTTTTGAAGGTGACAACATTTTTAGACATGACATCCTTCTCCAGCAGAGAGTGCAGTTACAGGAGCCTTTTAATGGCTTTTGCAAAGCAATAACTCTGCAACTTGAAGAAAAAAACAAAAGACAACCTAAATATGAAAAGGCTGCTTTTAATAAGATCCTTTTTTTCATTAACATTTGCGTTTTAGAGCTGAATATCATTCTGTGAATATCGATGGTGGAGAACTGGGTACTGTGGCACTGAAAGCTTCTTTTCCTGGTGATTTATTTTATGATAATTACCCTTCATTTATTTTATTTAAGATTAAGAAAAAAGAGAAAAAGACCATTTTGATGTGTGCTTTTCTTCCCATGCTCAGGTGTGAGACGTCTCTGGCAAGGATAATCTGTCAGTTTAGAGACAGAATAAGCTCCATCAGAAACCTGGATGTTTCTTCTTGAATGTGTTGGGGAATTCTACTGAGAGGCTTGGGAGCCCTATCCAAAAGCAGACTCCTGGAGATCAGAAAGAGGTGTTTGTTTGGAAGTTTCTCTGCTCCCAAAGCTGCTCTTTGTGCAGCCTGTGCAGGGACCCTCTCGAGCAGAGCCACCACGGCTGACAGAGCTCCCCAGTAGCCTCCTGCACCTTCCTCACTGTTCCTGCTATGATTCTATTTTGTTACACTAGATCAAAGATTCGAACCTCCTCACAAGTCATAAAAACATAAACAAAGTCACAATGAAAGTACTCACCAGCTGTCTCAGAAACGGTGGGCTTCAAGCTCAAGGACTTATTTTTCCTTACATCCGTGAAACTTTCTTCTTAAGTAGCCTGGGAGTATAATTTACAAAAGATTTCTGATTCAATTCCCTTTAACTCCAGGTTTGTCCTTGACACTTCTGGCAAGAAGGTTTTCTTCTCATAATTTTAAAATTTCAAATCACCAGCCCTGCTTCCAGAGCTGCTAAAGTGCAACCTTTCTTTTGGCCAGAATCCTTCACAGGTGAGTTTAAGTGTCTCAAATGTCAGTAAATGAGTTGCAAAGGGGCATCCTACCACCCACTTGATTTCACTTAAGTAAGGACAACAAATTCTCTCTCTGTCTTTTTTTTTTTTAATCTATTGTGGTATTTGCAGATATCAACTTTATTTAGAAGTGTTCTTGGCTACTTTTCATAAGCATTTGTTCAACAAATGCATCTTCCCGAAGTCCCAAGTTTAACTATTTGCCTCCCCAACACTGCAGCTCAAATATTTTTTGACAGAAATATTTACAGCTCAACTTAATCTTTTGACAGAAATCTTCCAAGAATATCAGCACATCAAGGATCTCCATTTGAATTCAGTGACGCTACCACTTTTTTCCTCTCTGCTTCAAATGAAAGGTTCCTTTAAAACATCCTAAGGAAACTTTTGCAGTATTGTGACAAAATTTTCATACAATCTGTAACTGCTTGATTGTAATGAAGTCTGGGGAGAGCAGTACCCACTCACATAAATGGGGCTGTTGGGGACTAGCAGGTATTGCTGAGAGGAGACAGATGTAGTGGTGCAGCAGGATTATATTAAAAGGGCCACAGTTGCTTCCCACTCATCCCAACCTCTACCAGAGCACATCTGGATGGGGTATGGTCCCAGCTGGGAACAATGTGTGGAATGGGTAGAAATCTCCAGTTCCCAGCCAGCTGGGAGTCTCTGAGGGCACAGAGCAACTGAGGGCAGCTCGGAGCCGCCCCCTCAGCTGCCGTAGCTGAAGTCAGGGCAGGAGCAGATGGGTTTGTGTGCCTGAGACCTGTAATGGGCTCCCCGGTGCCCCTCCTCTGCACCGAGCAGATCTTGAACCCAGGCCAAGATACACCCAGCTCAGAAGGGTGCTTGAAGTAGCTTAATTAGGGAGAAGCTGTACTAAAGCTGCTCTGGTACAAAATAACTCATTTACTAGCACAGAGTATAAAAACAATTCGATTGCTTTCTCCATTTCCATGTCCAACGCGCTCTGTAGAGCTAAGGAGCTCCCTTATAGCTTCTTAAGACAGAATAACCAGGGAAATTATTAAAAAAGAGCCCAAGACACCAAAAATCCAGCAATTAAAAGCACCTAATATCATATTCATGCTTTCATGTATCAGATGCTCCCAAACTGTTCTTGCTGCATGCCTGCATTCATTACAATATGTAAAACTGGGAGTGATAGTCATGGTCTTAAGTCAAATTATCCCACATCAAAAATCAGTCTCTGCTCTTCTACCTCAATCTTGTCATGCTGCTGTGGCTCCAAACTTGGCCACTTCCCTTAATATAATCCTTGTCTTTAATGCTTCCCTCCCTTCACCCTCCCTGCACTTAAAATTGCTTTGTACTGCAAAATGCGGCAGAGGATTTTTCGGGAGAAGGGGAAAACCTCCCTGCAGTAATCTCTCCTCATATCCAACTGCCAATTTAGAAACTCAAGGTGTCAAAACCCTCCCCAGTGGCATTTTCCTCCCATATGTTTTTAAATGTTCCCTCCCCAAAGGTGACCCTTCTGAGATGCCACATCCCCGGCAGGAGCGCTCCACCTCCGGACCCATCTGCTTGGACCTGACACTTTAATTAGTGGGGAGGTGAGGGGACAGGCACTCACCCTGCTGATGGCACCGTGGGGGACGAGGCCAAAGTCTGCGTTCAGGGGTGCCCCAGCACCTTTCCCAGCTCAGCTGCTGCAAACAGAAACCACCAGGATTTCCCTCATACGCCTTGGGAATGCCAAGTGGCAGAAAAAGAAATCATCCAAGCTAATTACTGAGAGTGGGACAAGTGAATGAGTCACAGCAACAGAAATCTCAGCAAATGCTTGTCCTTTCACCACGGTAAAACCTCCTATTTCTCTTGGGAAAAATCAAAATAAAACCCCTTCCTTTAATATTAATAAAAATCACGTCAGAAACACCAGCACAGGCTTACAGAAATGTGACTAAATTTTAGATATGTGGCTTCTTTGGAAAGCTGTTCAAACATGCTAAATAATCTTTAATCAACGGAATGCTTTACACTTGATTTTTTGCATGAAGTGTTTTAAGATAAGAGAGGCTTTTAAAGCAACTTTCAGGTTCATTCCAGTCCTGTGATACCTCTTCAAAGTTCAGAGCCATGGCTGTGCATTCAAGTGCTGTATTACTGAGAAATGTACATCAGCTGGAAAATCAAAATATTATCACATGGACATAAGGACATTATCTGGAAATGAAGATCAAGTAAAAATTTTCAACACGTACAATAAATATTAGGGGAGGATATTACTGTAAATGAAGTGGAGAGTTAAATAGCATTATCACAGTGGAGCAAACATACTTATTTTTATTCCAAGAAAGAATAGGTGGAATTGCTAGGCAGTGGGTAGGCTGAGATCCTTCCCATTGAATTTGATGACAGACTGCAAGAAGAGCAAACGCAGACCAACAAAATTATTACTTTGAAAAGGAGTAGGTTTCCTGCCTTGAGAGTTAAAAAATCTCTCAGCCATCACTTTTCTGTGGAAATTCTTGGAAGTTTAACTGTGGTATCGTGCCTTTCCCTGCACACGTAGGGAATCTGCATCTCTGAAAACAAGGACGGTTTCGGTGCCAAAATTAAGTCAAGTGAGATTTATCAATGTGCAAGTGTCTGCTCCTGGAGGAAAGATGGGCTGTGCAGCTTCTGAGGTAATTTTGGCCCTTTGCAGAGAATACATTGTTTAAGCACTTTGCTCAGGCATCCAAATGACTCCTGAGCTTTCTCTAACGGAAAAAAGAACCTGGCATTTCTGAGGGTGGTTCAGCCTATCAGAGATCAGGCTCCTACTCAGGGCACTCAAACTGGGTGCCTACATTTTTGCATGGTATTTTCTTACTCCTGAGTTATTCCACTGCCCTGACAGGATATGCTGACCACTATCAAACCCCAGGAGTTTTCACCAAGGGCAGGTAGTGCCCAAAGAAGTGTTCTGATACACCTACAGCTGCAGGAACAATGCGCTACGGATGGAATAGGCATCGTGTAATTATACAGATCACATCAAGAGGCTCTGTCTTCTATCAGGCTGACTTATTATTCCTCAATATATGACAAATTTCTACTCAGATGAGAAAAGTAAAGTTTGTCAGTGGAACTGTAGCAAGCCATTAAAGCCCGCAGGCTGTGAAGGTTTGCAATGTGTCTGACACACAACACCGAGGGTATTGCAGGTCTCACTTCATGTCACATCAAGTCATTATTTCTTTTTATTGATGCATTACATTCCTGGGTTTGGGATGGCAGGATTTTGCAGGGAGGTCTCTGAGGTGCAGGTCTGGGTAAAATAGAGCATCAGGTCATGAGATATTTATCAAGTGATAATGTGAACGACTGAGAAAGAGATGAGGTGGGGACAAAGGCTTCTCCAGCTGGGAAGTTATCGAACACTTGGAGCCCAGGAACAGAGAGCTCAGTGGCAGCTGGCTGCCCTCACTCCCTGAAAAATTAATCACTGCAGATAAATGCATAAAAAGACACCACCTCAATCTGTTTTCCACTGAAGTTGGTGGCTAAATTCCCAAGTCTTGCTCCTATCCCCCCTCCAGTCTGCCATGAGGCCCAGATGTGCTCGCAGCAGTCCTGTTGTTGCGACAGAATAACTCCAGTGGGTTTGTGAGTGCTGCCTGTGGGGAAAATCCACAGGACCTTGTCCCACCACTGCGCCCTCTCCTCTTGCTCCTCCTGCGCCGTGCAGAATGAGCCCCCAGTGTTTGAGCCTTTGCAGGGTCAAAATCCCAGGTTTGGGCACTCACAGGAATCTCACCTTGAGGAATTTACTCCTATTCCTCCAGATACAAAACCCGATTTCTGGTATATCCGCTGAAGGTGATGGAGTTGTGACTGCACAAAGAGCTCTGCCATCAGCCTTTCCTGCTGTTCAGCAGGTACATTTGGAGCCCTGAGACTCTTCTAGCGCTGGAGAAATATTTATCACTAATCTGCCACTGTTTTCAGTGGGCATTTTTGAAAACAAGGATTTCTTACACACAATGCAAGAGCACTTCATGATTTCAGAATAAGTACATGAGCAAGTACCGGAGTAGACCTTGCAAATATGTCGTAGTCTAGAAACAGTCATTCTATGAATATTCTAATTGATAAAACCATCTTGTAGAAATGTTCATAGAAAATTAACACAAGTGGAGCACAGAATAGCCAAAGGAAATTAATTTACAAGTGTGATGGCATGAAAATTCCCAGGAGACACTGAGCAATTGAACTAACCCTGGTTATGTGAGCTCTCCCTGTGCTTTCAACATCAGCACTACACTTGGAAGGAAAACTCTTCTACCTGCAGCAGAGCAGCAGATGCAGAGAGGGCTGATAATGAAGCCCAGTTAGGAATGTTTCTCTGCTGCCTTGCACTTGCAGCATAAGTACCAATCCTGTGGGAAACTGCAGCAAATTCCCACTCAAGGGTAAGTTCACATCATAAAGTACCTGCTGTAAGTGCCTTTACAGTCTAAATAGGACAATGCCACTTATGTTGTGAAAAAGAACATTTAACAGTGTGCAGCGATGTAATTATGGGCTGCCAGCAGCTGATACAACTCTGTGCTGGCATAGCTACTGTGCAGATTTCACATTTACTGGGCCTGCCTTTTGGTTTAAGAAAATTGGTTGCAAAGACAACACCTGACAGCAGCGTGGGCATCCATGGGAAAAAATAGCTCTGGGGAAAAGCAGGGTGGGATGCTCCAGCTGACGGGCTGTGCTGGGGTTTCCCTGCCTCTCACCCTGATCTCTCCACAGCCCCACCACTTCCGTTCCTCCCAGCCATTATGTCAAAAAAAGGTAACACTCATGAGCAACAAGGTTTTCTGGATGTGCAGCCACTCTGGATGAGCTGCCCTACAGCAGCAATGAGCTCTTTGGAGACCTAAGTTTTGCGGATGACTTTTCTCCTGCAAGAGTATTGTTAAGGAGGTGAATATTATTTTTTTTGTGGTAATAGGAGCAAAATGGGTTGAATTGAGTTGGAAAATAGTCACTATATTTAATTACCAAATCAAAATCTGAGTTCAGGAGGGACAATAAATCGTTGTACATGTTGCAGTAGCACCTGGCACCTCGTGAAGCCAGGGAGGCTTTGCCACCGGCTCAACAAGCCAGGGTTCCCCTCTGTGTATACACAAGACCATAAACATTTCATAAATGATTGCAATCAAATCCAAATAAATATATTTAATAGACCAATCTTCTCAGGATTGATTCTGAAGAAGCTCTGTAAAATGAGACGTGCCTGCCCATACAGAATACGGTGAAAAAAGGGCCCTTTTCCCTTATGTTTTAAATTACTGAATACTCCAGACTGGTTCCTTTGATTTTAATCTAAAAGGCTGAATTTTCAGATTGCCTAAAGATAAATGAATATTTGTCATCTGTCTCACTAACATTTTTCTAAGATATTGCTTCTCCTTTTGGCAAACCTGCTAAGATTTGCTTCTCATTTTTATCTTCTCTTGTAAAACCGAATTTGTTTTGAATGACAAATAATTCATTACAGAATTCATTTTTTAAACTTTTCTTGCCTGAGACATCTTTTTGATGGTTTCAGGGCATTGTTCTAGCCAAAGTATCAAATCCACTCTTCTATTTATTCCACTGTGCAGTTTTGTGTTTTGCTCTGGCAAGCTTCCAGCTGAATTAATTTGACATTCACTGATCAATCAAACTGTCTCATTACTCCCCTCTGCCCGCCTTGTCATCATGGTCCACTGTTGACAGGAGTAAGGAATGAACATCCGCAGGGTCACCTTCAGAAAATCTTTGATTTAATTGTCGTAGCCCTACTGCCAAGCCCTGAGGTTATCTGCAGTGCTCCTGTGTGCCTCTCCTCTTCTCTTTACAAGTGTAGTGAATAATTTCACGTGGGCTCACGCCGCTCGCAGATGGAGCCGCTCCAGCAGAGTTATTTAAGCAGTGGCCTCAGTAATTACCCTGAGTGCTCGCATGAGGAGGGTTGTTTTATTTCAAAAGCCCCATGAATGACAGGCCAAGTGGACCATTCAGAGAAAAGCGTTCAGAAAATGGTCCTGAGGAAGGCTGACAAAACTCTCAGTATGGCATTATTTATACTCCTTATGCAAGAAAGCCACTTGCCTTGTTTCATTGTTATACAGGACATTATTCCAAATAATTGCAGTTTATTATTTACATTTTTATTATTATTTATGAGTGCCAAGTGATATGCCCAAGAGAGGAGCATGGCTCACCAGAACAGGTAGAGGATCTGCAATTTCTGTTTTCATTTGTCTGAATTGACACCTGTAGCAATTGTTACGAACTTCTTGTGGAATTAAAACCTCTGTGTCTTGTGCAGGAGTTAGAATATTTGGAAGGAGCTATCTGCTTTTTTCACTTTTTTTTCTAAGTGGGTTTAAATTTCCCATAGGAAGATACACTTTTTCAACATTCTATGAAATTTTGTTTCACGTTTCAGATGAACGGCCAGTGCATTCCTACACATTGCTGGAAAGGGAACCAAAGTCCTTTATATTCTCCTGAGGCCATTATAGCACAGGTTTGGTTTTCTTTAGTTGCACATATTCATGGATTCTTCTGCCTTAGGAACATCCTGTCATCCATTGCTACCCAGGATCACATAACTCTGATCCTTATACACCATTATGTTTCCTAGGCAGCAAAATTCTACCAGATTATGAATCTGATATTTCAGATTGCTTTTGTCTGCAAAACACATCATATTCCTCAGGCTTATTGTAAGATTTGGGCTGCTGTGGTGGAAAAGAAAGCATGATCTGATAGACAGGATTCATTTATTTCAATGCATCACATTTTATGTTGAATAACTTATCCTCATTTCCTCCTATTTCTTACAATTTTTTTCAACGAGAAAGTCATTTCCATGATGCATATAATGACTTTTTCCTTAGAAAAACTTTTTCTCTGAGTTAGTGGTACGTGTTTGGAGTTCTGTGTGTGTCCACAGCAGCAAACCCGTCTCAACATTGTAGATGTGCAAATTCCTAATTAATAATAATGCAATCACGAGCATTATACAGAAACTCCATCGCTGTCACAGACTGGGCAGGGATGCTCTAACATGAGAGAAGCTGTGCAGGAATGGGGGGGATGTTGCAACAAGTCAAAGTCATAAGACACCTTGGGACCAATTTACTGCGCACTTAGGAACCGAAGGGTGTCATTAACTTTAAGAGGAAAGCTCACTCTGCAGTAAAACAGCAGCCATCAAACTGGAGATGGGCGAGTTAAAGGAGTTATTAAAAGGAGGGGAAGTAGCTTGGCAGGAAGGCTCCTGGGGCACTCCCTGAGTGCAAAGAGGAGCTGAGGTTTTGCTGCTCCAGTCGCAGAGAAGATGCTGATCTACCAAGGGTTTGTGGTTGGGTCTGCTCAAGGGGTGTCTGAAGTAGAAATAATAATCTGCAAACCCATGAGACCAGCAGAGACAAAGCTGGAAGAAAAGGGCCAACAAAAGGTAATTTGGTCAAGATTTTATAAGACTGATATGTTTATAAAGCACTGATAGGAACATTATTTATTAAATGCTGAATAAATACATTGGGGTCTGCCTTATGCAAGTGGAAAAAAAAACCCAACTTTTTTTCTTGACAACCTGCCTGATACAACAAATATTTTCCATGTTCCTGGATCTAAAAATGGGTTTAAAGGTGGTATTTTGAGTAAAGAAGATATTTTGCCTTACTTGAAATGAGCAAATGTTTAGTTTTGTACCTGTCACACAATCACATGCAGCCTGAACTCTCTGCCCCTATGTTTACAAATTCATAAGAAGTTCAAAAAATTGGCCAAAATAAGCTGCTGAATTCATCCTAGGAGGCATCTATCAACCCCAATATTAATGTCACAGCCTAAGCCAGGGCCACCCACCAAACCCTTCCCACCACCCTGAGTCCCACACACGCCACGGACCAGCCCCGTGTGCCGCTGCCAGGCAGCAGGGGAACCCCGAGCAAACAGAACCAACGTTGTGAGGAGGAAAACCACACCTCCAGACACCATTCTAATATCATTAAATGCCATTTTTAATCAGTTTATGTAGATTTGGAGGCTTGCAGCTTTTCTGTGCAATTTCCTCCTGGCCAACTGATCAGGTCTTTGCCAGAACAGAAAAAGTTTGTGAGAATATCAGTCCCACAGGACATGGAAATAAACTCATGAATCACTCGCTAAAAAATCAAAGAAAAAGGGTCATGAAATACTTAAAATAGGCTCACACATTAAGGAAAAGAGGACTTGAGCATCTTTTCATTATTTTCATGGTACTATTCTGAAAATAGGCTGCAGCTTGGAGAAGCAGTGACTCTCATTTCTTTTTTAAACTGGTATTAGTGTGGCTGAACTTCATTGTCACACCTCCTTTGAGCCCTAGGGTGGGCAGTTATGTAGGCAGGACAGAGAAAGTAGAGCATGCCAGAGATTTTACTTTGAAATGTGATTCAGGACTTTGCTCTGATGTAACTTCTTAGGAAAGTGCAGAAGATTTCTCCCAGCCTTGGTACTCTAAAAAGACATCCCATTTTCAAATAAGTAGTCCCAGTTTTAATGGAGCTCCTGAGAAATTACTGATTTGTTCCAAGGAGTCTTTAACCAGCAGTGTAAAGGGACATTTCACAGAACCACAGGATGATTTGGATTAGAAGGGAACTTAAAGTTCATGTGGTTCCAACCCCCAGTCTTCAGCCTCCACAACTTTTTGTTGCGTATTATTTTGGCTGCTGCCACTCCTGTTAGGGGCTGCTGTGTCGCCTGCCAAAGGTGTTTCCAGGGTCTGTTTGCCCACAGTAAATCTTGCCAGACCTGAATTGGGGCTCCGGCTCTCAGCCCTGCACCCTGAGCACCAAGCCCCAACCCATTAATTCCAGCAGAAGTGCAAGAGTACAATCCTTTTTCCACTGGGTGCCAAGAGAGGTATTTGTTGACATCAGGGGAATGCTTGAATTTTGTTTTCTACAGTTAAAGCTATAATAAACTGAGAATCCTTTTATTTTCCTTCTTATTTACAGTACAGAGTTGCAAGACAGATGGTAAGAACCCATCTAGCATAAAGAACAGGGTAGCTTTAATTGGCATTTCTGTTAAAAGGATTACTGTTTGATAAAGGCTTGTATTTTCCCCTGCTAGAGGGAGGAAATTAGATCTTTGATGGAGGCTTAGGATTGTGACTGAAGAAAGTATATATATCATTTTTGGGATGGATGGTTTACTTACAGCTGGCTCTGTAGCATTAGCTTATCAATTACCTCTCAAAATGTGATTTACCTACCTGGAGAAAAAAAAAGCATTGTTTTTATTGTGTCTAATGATCAGTTCTCGCAGTTCTTGCTATTCCCAGCTGCAATAAAATAGTTCTAATGACAGAAGTTTCAATGTATTCTGCCAAACTTTTACTGCTGTCAGCATAGAGTCAGCACACATCTCTCCATCCTGCATTTTGTGTGATACTTCTTCCAGAGTGCACTTTTATTCATTATGATGAGAGAAATGGTGTAGTTTTTTCCCAACCGGTTAATTTACATAGCTTTAAAAATGTATATGTTTATATAAAAACCCAACCAAACAAACCCCAAGGAACTGTCAGGAGGACTGAAAATGTCTCACTGAAATGGAAGACAATCTGTCACCCAAAGCTCATACAGGAAAAACCCACAAAACGCCCATTAGAGAGACAAGAGGATACAAAACAGATCCCAAACACTTTCTATCACTGAAACCTCTTAAGGATTCCAAAATCTCTCAGAAGCAGCTGTTTGTGCACAAAGCTCACACAATGCCTGAAATCTTTCCTTTGTGTGATGCTGAGAGAATCAAATTGGGTCCCAATTCACCAAATCTCCTCCCCTTTGCTCACCAGAGCCCTAAACCCAAACCCACAGTTCTATCACCAGCAATCTCACTTAGTGGAGGACACATTTTCTCACCTACCTATGCTAAACAGAAAGATAATTTTAGGGAATTTCCTCCATTGTCCTTGACTGGTGACAACCCCAGCTCCATGAAGGAGAAGGCTGGCTCTTACCCTTCCCACAGTGTTCGTGGCAATTTGAATTTTTATTTCCTTGTGGGAAACAGTTGGGACTATTCTGAATGAGCCTAAAATATTAGAATTCAACACACTGACACCACAAGAGTGACCACTGACCATAAAGAGAAAGGCAAGCAAAGTTTTGCTCTTATCAGTGACAAATCCAAGTGGAAATAGCAACACCTTGGCATGGTGTCAGTAAGGATCAGTAAGTGTGGCCATTTCAGTAATCTTTGGAGTGGAAAACTTTCTGCCTGGGAGTGACTTCCTCCTGTCTTCCCTATTTTCCCTTTCTTCAGCTGCTTACTGTTCAAGTGTTGGTAAATGAAGTCCTTCACCCAGCAAAGGTTGTAAGCATGTGATTAACATTAAAATGGCCTGTCAGCAGTCTCCGAGCAGATTTCATCATGGGACTACTGAGGTGCTTAATGTTCAGCATGAATTAATTGCTCTGCCAGCTTGGAAGGTCTGTTTGCCATGTTGTGCCTATATTACCGCTGTAAGTTAAATTACCACAGTCTATAAAACACCTTGTAGTCCATTCCTTCTGGATGAAAGGAGCTATGAAGAATAAATTGCAGTTTCTGAAACACAAACACCCACCTGAAATGATTATAGGAAAATGGTTGTGGATATATTTCTGTTCCGCTTTTGTGTTGCAAAATTCGCTGCATTCTCTTTGCATCAGATAATTCCATCTTACTAATTCTCAAGTTTCACAATCACTGATTACAAGGAAAATGTCAAAATAATGGGAAGATACGGCACCAGGGGTATCATTTGTCTATCAATAAGCTGTCTCTATTCATAACTAAATTTAAAATGCAGCTCAGATATTGCATGTCAGAAATCAAGGCAAAAAAATTTCAAACCGGAATACTTCTACTATATGAGAAACCTGATTCAGACTAATTTTAGAACACATCAGCTATACATTTGAAGAAAGGGATGGAGCAAATATGTGTGTGCTAATATGCTCTTCAATCCCACATTTCAAGGGCCATAAAAGCATGTCAAGCTCTTCCATCCTTTTTTGGCTTGCCTACGAGGAAATTGCATTAGTAAGTGGCATAAAATCATTCCATTCTGAGCAGTAACCTGACCCTTTGTTTTCAGTTGTGTCAGAACTGAGAGCTCAAAGGGACAATGGGAAAAGATGGCACCCTAGAGACAGACAGATCACACATTTTTCCCATCAATCAAATCCTCTTTGTGCTCAGGTGGACTGAACTCAAGAACGTGGCTCAAATTAGACTTGCTGTCATAAATTTAGCCTCAATGGTTGATACAGCAACTACACGTGAATTCCAGGCTCAGGGCTTTCTCAGTGATGTGGTGAATGCGATGTGTTGCTCTTTAGATCATCCAAAATAGCTTGGAATTAAACAGAAAAATTTGACTCTAACCCTGCAGACTGGTTACTGATGTGCTCTGAGGTACTCTTAGGTGATGTACATATAAATACATCCCATAATATGTTGCAACCTTGCTCAAAAATAATCCATCTGGAGTTGTACATGTGCATGAAGGTTCTGGGTGGTCCAGACAGTAACACCCAGAGAAGGAAAGGCCAAGATGCCTTTTGAAGAACTGCTTCTGTTTACTCTGTTTGGCATCTGAAAATATTCAGAGGTTAGTGTTTGACCGATGCCATCCTGTAATCAATTAAATTGAGATCATCAGCTTTACTTGGCAATTTGGGAAAAATTATGTGGAAATTATTTGCTGTCTCTGATTCAGGGCAACCAAGGGAGTTGGCTAAAAATGCAGTTTTCTTCAAAGGCACCTAAAGGAAGCAGCCACATAATCGAAAAGCCACCTGTGACACAAAGCAGTGGTGCTGCAGGACCCACGGTGCTGAGCTTCCCACCAGCCAGTGGCTGAAGTTAACAGGATCCTGAGCAAGACAAAGCATCATAAATCACTGCACAAAGTCTTGTCAAGCACTGAACAGGCTGTCCAGGGAAGCCAGGGAGTCACCATCCTTGGGAGCATTAAAAACTGTGTGGATGTGGCACTTGAGGACATGGTTTAATAGTGAACACGGTGGTGGTGCCGAGTTGATGGTTGGACTTTATCCTTGAGGTCTTTTCCAACCTTAATGACTTTTCGACTCTCCTTGGTGTCTGGGGTCCCTCCCTTGTACCCCATGTCTGGGATTGCAACTTGCCTCCCAAAGCACAATCCACAGGGAACGAAGCCAATTCAAAATCAGCACCGAAAATGTGCCTGCAGAGGGGTGAGAAATGAAGAGTTATGGGTGAGGGGAAGATATTTATGGCTGGTATTTGAAAATAGATGGAGAGTTATTGCAGTAGAGATACAGACACAGATTCTTCCTGAGCGCTGGGACTCCAAAGAGCAGGAAACTCAAACCTCAGCAGCTGTGTTGGGTTGGGAATCGAGAAGAAGTTTCTGGTAAAATAAAGAGATGAGTCCATGAGAAGGTTTGCAAACCTTAATCTGCTGGAAATTATCATAGAAACCTACTGGATATGCAGTCATTTGGGCTGTATTGTCTGATCCATTTCCCTGAGTAATAAACTGAAGAGAGATAAAAAGAGATGACATTCAATGTGCAGTGGCATGTCTCATGATGGGTAGGTGGGAATTTGTCATTAATTTCTCCTTTTGATTATATATAATAAAGAATATATGTATGTAAAATATAGCTAGATAGATACATGAAGTCTTTGCACCTGGTCCGTGGGAGCATTGCAAACTTGTAAATATCATTTAGTGATATTTAACAAACCAGCCAGGGTTTGACAAAAATAAACAGCACCAGTGTGAAAGAAAGCAAGAATTTTCATTAAACAACATCTTACAAAATGCGTTATATTTAACTTCTTCAAACCAGCAAAAACTCCAATGCCTTGGCACACAAACTGTGGTATTTTTCTTGGCACACTCTATAGGTTATGTCTTATGCAAGGAAGAAAACTTTGGTTCTTCATTTAAGAATTATGATTTAGCATGAATTGAATTTTTTAATGTCCAATTAAATATGTAACATATAAACACAAATATCGATCTGTGATTACATAAATATAAATTTCAACAGCTTCAGAACACACGTACACACATTTCAAATGTGCACATCTATATGCACATGTGTGAATAAGCTTGACTTTCAAGCCTGTTCCCTAGCTACCACAGAAAAAGAATTCTGCTGTATTTTCAAAGCTGGGCCTGCCATCACAAGCTTTTCCCTTGGAGTCCTGTACTAAGTAATAATTTCAAAGCATTGGGGCCAGGTTTTCAGCCTTTAGCTGAGGAGAATCAGCATTGCTCCGTATTCACTACAGTATGGAAAGTCACAAACAGCTTGGCCAATGCATTAAAAACCTTAAAAAAATAGTTTTACCACAGTCCAGTTCATACAGGCTGAAATTAGTGAAGAATCCATCGTTACTGACCTGGAGAGGGCTCTGGTACCACCCCTATTTCTGCTACTGTGAAAAGTAACAACTTAGAGGTGCTGCTGGCTTGGCTGGTGACAAAACCCATCCATACCACGGGTGCTGCAGTGCCACTTCTGGGCATCCTGGTAGTGTTAACTGAGCCACTCAAATATATTATAAATCTATTTATATCTATATCTATCTCATATATGTCAGGACAAGTGTCCTCAGCAAAATAAAACAGAGACAAAAGCCACGACCATGTTCATCACGACTAAGTCAGGCAGTAAAGAGGTGAAGGGGTCAAACTGGGAAGCCAGGCAGGCATCTCCCAAGTGTCCTGCTCAGTCTCAATAGCAATAACCCCTCACTTGAAATGATCCCTTCTCTATTCCCTGTCCTATTCCCACTATCAGGCTAGAGATTCAGGAAATTAGATTCAGTTCCTTGGTTAGAAAACTCCCATTCCACACAGACACGGGGATGGAAGGCAAGTCAAGGTTCCTTTAAGCTCTTTTTCTCTCCAGAAGTGCTGTGTTATGGCCATTATGCTAATGAAGTCCACTCAGGTTGTGTGAATACTCTCCTAGTTTTTCACAAAACACATATAACAAAGAAGTAAATTTCAACAGTGACTGATTGGCAGCTGTCAAGTAACACGAATGGCAATTCAGGTACCAGGAATTGCTGCTGTTTCTCTGGGCATCATAAACACCTATTGCAAAAGCTGATGTTTTTGAGAGGATCTTCTGAAGCAAGAGCCTGGCAAAAAATTATTTTTGTCATTTCATTTGCTTTCCCCTGGTTTCCACAGGCAAGTTAAGGTTCGCAAGGCAGTGCTGCTCTGATCTGAGATTTATGTAAAGAAAATGGAACACCAGTCTGGGGTGCTGGGTGATTTTCTAGAGCCAAAACTTTGTGCTAAGCAGTCGTTCCCAGAGTCTCACAAACAAACACTAATTGTGCTATGCAACATTCTCGTGACTCTTCCTTGAAGTATTTAATAAATTTCCACACAGCTCTATATGTGGCAAGAATCAGCACTTCACTTCAAATCACTTCACAGTAGTGAATAATTTGCCCTAAATAAAGCATCCGATTTTCCCTCTTTGTGAATCATCCACAAACAATTATAGTTTCAGAAAGTATATTTGTTGTGCATAGTTATTTACCATACAACTTCTGTAAATAATTAGTGTTATTAATTTTACTTGTTAGTGATCAGACAGAAGTTGCGAACAGCAGAAGCTGCAGTGAGTATGGTTAGCACATGCTCAGTGAGAGCTAGATCATCATGGCAGGGTTATGGGAATTCCTGTCCTGTTCTTCCACTACTTTCTATTATTTATTAAAATGTCCTATTAAGTTGTTATAGTTTCAGTTATGAATTTGACTATAAAATAAATAAGATGTGTACTTATATGTATAAATCTGTAAACCAAAGCAATATTTCATTAAAAAGGGATTGTTTATGTGAAAAACTCCTCAATTAACACTTTAAAGCATTAATCTGAATTAATTGTTTTATGAAATGAGTCAGGATCTCAGCTAACCAAAGCAAATATAACAGTGCCTCGGTCAGAGCAGGAATGCTGATTTACTCCAGTTCAGCTTCTTCCTAATGATTCAGAGCTGTTAAACGTGACACTCCCACACCCTTTACTTGTCAGAAGCTCTGATCCAGAAAACGTTTTGAGGACAGAAAGCAGAGAGAGGACTCCCAGCCATGCTGGGGATCTGCCAAGGCGAGTAGTAGCGGTGTACAGCTGGGAAGACTGCGCTGAAAAGATTTCGCATTCGTTAGTCACATTTCAGACTTCTAAGAAACGAAAAGTGTAAAGTTATTTTTGGTGGATGCATTCTAATGATGCCACATAAAGTTGGTACCATAGGCTCAGACATAAAATTTTAAATGAATTAGAAGGAGAACACGGCATTGCTTTTCTGTACAGCCTCAAAACAACAAGCTTGGTGGTTGCTTCGGCTTTTTACAAGTCTCACCTTTTCTTCTGTATCATGAGAGAGCAGCTAACAAAATAAACATGCTAAAAGACATTTTTGCATTTCCTGCTTAATAAAAACCTCCACTGCAATTCAGGCATAGGAAGTCATCCCTGCTCCCTCTGTTCTCTGTTCTTGAGAAACATGCCAAGGTCATTAGGTGCCAAAAGACACATTTAAATGCCTACAGAGGTTGAGCTCCCTGGGAATTGGATGCCCAGCTTAATTACTAGACTTGAAAATTGCTATCTCTATCTTAAGTTGCTTTTATAACCTTGAAAATTTGGCCTTAAACTACTCCTGAAAAGAAGATTTAGAGACATAACATCACGCTGGCATTTTATCTGGGATTTCAATACCAAAGAATGGGCTCCTATTATTGAATAATTAAGGAAAAACCATAAATTATTCAGGGAAGCTGTGTTTTCCTTCCCAAGGAAGCTGTTATATCCCAAAACTGAGCCTGCAGACAAACAAGTTTCTGTCCTGCTGAGTTACAGCCACCCCAAGCTGTATGACAGGAATGGCTGCAACTGCTCCTCTCCCCCCGGCATCCCTCTCACCATGAGCAGAGGCAGCTGCTCCAGGAGTAACTCGGGACAGGTGTAACCAAGAGAAGGGGTTTCTGTCCCACTGAGCCCCTCTCCTGAACTGCCCTCTGAATGGACCTTTCCCTCCTCACTGCCCAGACTGCCTAGAGGGACTTAAAACCCTTTACCTGGGGTTAATTCTGCCTGAAATGACCCCCACTCTGTTGGCCAACCTGACACCAACCCCAGCATGAGACAGTCGCTGACTCTCCTTCCAGCTGCAGCCCTTCTGCCTTGATGGGGTTTTAGTTTCTAAAAAATCAGTTCAGCTGTTCAGCACATCAGGCATGGACATCAAGCACCCCCAGGTGACTGCAGCCACCCCAAAGTGACAACAGCCGCACAAACTCCTGCATGATGGGTGCTGTAGGGGAGTCCAAAGTCATCATGGAATCATGGAATGGCTTGGGTTGAAAGGGACCTTAAAAACCATCTTTTTCTACCCCCTGCCATGGGCAGGGACACCTTCTACTACCCCAGGCTGCTCCAAGCCCCGTCCAACCTGGCCTTGGACACTTCCAGAGATGGGGCAGCCACAGCTTCTCTGGGCACCTGTGCCAGGGCCTCCCCACCCTCACAGGGAAGAATTCCCTCCCAGTATGCCGTCTAACCCCATCCTCTGGCAGTTTGAAGCCATTCCCTCTGTCCTGTCACTCCATCCCTTGTCCCCAGTCCCTCTCCAGCTCTCCTGGAGCCCCTTTAGACCCTGGAAGGGGCTCTGAGGTCTCCCTGAAGCCTCCTCTACTCCAGCCCCAACACCTGGATCTGCTCACATCTCCCTCACCTCAGCTGTGCCAGGTCTTGCTTGGACAGTGATGCAAAGCCCTTTTCCCACCCCCTTCTTCTGGCAAAGGCAAATAGGAAGGTCCCAGATCACACTCCAAAATAGCAGCTTTTTCCTCTCCTCCTCTACATGCTTGATGACTTGGGACGATATCTAATTAATTAATTAAGGTTAGTTGAGGTCGGGGCCTGGAATCTGAGCAATTAAACTGTTTGCTCCCCTGCTAAAACAAACCCCGTGCACGAGGCGAGCTGCCAAGGTTGGAATTTGTGAAATTTGACTCAGGAAAGGAGGTGCCCTGTGCTGGTCCCTCAGGGCTGCCCGGGGTTGGCTCTGGCTGCCGGGCTGTGCCGTGGGCTCAGGGATGGCACAGGAGAGGTAGAAACAAGTCCTGCTAACTTTTGTTTTAAGGATGACTTTTCCTGTCCTTATCATGAACTTGAATATCTGCTATTTTAATTTTAAAGCCCAGCTCTTGAAATGGAGTGATTAGACATAATATCTCGCCTTTGACAAGAGAGCCTTTGTGGGTTCAAAGATGAGCTTGAAAATGAAAACTGATTAAAGCCTGAAGGGTCAAAGAGAGGGATGGAAATGAGAGTTACCTGACATGGGTTTCTTTTTAAAGATCACACGCATTTAATCCTGTTGCACGATTCCTGAGTGATGTAATTTAGCGGTGCAGAAGCAGAACATGCAGTTCATGGAGGGACAGAGGTGGCCAGGGCTGGGCTGGGCGAGGAGGGGGAGCAGGGATTCTGCTCCAGGGGCTCAGGGATGGGGCTGCCCCTGGCCCCCAGACATTCATCACTACCTGGCCTGGCATAAACACCTAAACAGACAGATCCCTTGTGCTGTGAATAGCAGAGAGGCACCAGCTGGGAGGATTGTACTCATGGCTTTAAAAATTAATAGTGTTTTATTGTGAGCTTGGGGGTTTTTTTGTTTGGTTTTTTTTTTTTTTTTGGTTTTTGGTTTTTGGTTTTTTTTTTCAAAATCTCTTCATACTCTTCAGGAAAATGAAGATGAGCTGGAGAACAACCTAAATGCTGTTACAAACAGAAAATGAGCATGCAGCTTATGGATATCATATGGTCACAGCTTGACAAAGCCCCTGGCACTTGGATCTGGATGTTACTGCTTGGATTTTCTGTCATTCCCAGGAACCTCTGTATTTTGCACTTGCTAATTAATCCATACTTGTTAAGTGATCCAGAAGTTTTCAGAAAGTCCATTCCTCCCAAAACACTGGACATTTCCCAAGGATAATCCTGTAAGTGGCTAGAAAGGTTGTACTCACAGGATTTCATTCCTACTATTGCCTTCTAGACTTTCTAAGGTATAATAGATTAAAGGTCATTTAAATAATTATAGTTGATATAAAACTAAAATAGCCCTGACGGTACCTCCCCAGACACACAATTTTAAATAAACTTTTTCAAATAAAAACCCCCAGAGTTATTTGCTCTAAAAGATTTATATGACCCACTAACCCCTGCAGTGTCATGTACCTTAACTAATTAACTCTGCACTTTATTGATCAGAAAAAAAACCTAGCACAACAGAACAAACAACAGAAAAAAGCCCACAGGATTTTTCTAAATAAAGCAATTATTTATAAAATGGTTTTGACCAGTGTACAAGAAGAACATGCAGAGCCTCAGTGAACGTGGAGCCCGGGGGCACGCCATGGGAATCTGCCTCCTGGGCAAAACAAAGTCTTGGAAAAACACTTTCAGAAACCCAGATTTTCTGCCTCCTATTTTAAGGGCTTCTGCTCCAATCTGGAGCTGCTCTGCTATGACAGAGATCCAGTCTTCCTTCTCTCACCTCACTGGGCGGAACGTGGGCAGGAAGAGCTCGCTGAACACACAGGGCTCTTCTTCACACCCTGTGAGGACAGTTTTAGAGGGAGAAGAAAGGGAATGGATTTCTTCCTTCCTTCATTTGACAAACAATGAAAGGAATCTGGTCATCAGGAAGCATTTTTGGAAGCAAAATCAGCTTTTGCTTGGATTTCAGCCCTTTCATACCTGATGACAATATCCAAGGCTGACACACTGCACTCCTGCAATGCAACATTTCCTCCGGCCCATTTCCTTCCCACTCTGACTCCCATCCCCAGCTGTGGATGCACAAGGTAGAACACGAAGGCCTGACAGGTCAGGGACAGGTCTGGGCACAAATCCTGCCTGGGAACAGCCTCCCCTGGTGCCAGGGATGTGCAGAAAGCTGTGGCTGTAGAAGCCTGGTGGTCACCCTCCCTCTAGGGAGGAGGATGATAACAACCTTAAGACAAGCAAAGCCACTTAGAAAAGCCATTAAATAAAGGCAGAGATAGAGCTCCCGCTTGTATTCCTGCCCACCTGAGTTTTCACCCCATAAGTCCTTTATCAGCTCTGTGCCCAGAGATAAATGCAGGGCAGAGCTGCTTTTACCCTACAGTGCCTCTTGGGTCTAGCACAGGTCTGGTGTCCCCAGTTCCTCCTTTGCTCATCCTCTGCCCACAAAAAGAGAGGCCCTGATGCAGGAAAACACTCGGGGCTGCTTGATTTATTTAGGCACGTTCTTGTAATGTTGAGTGAAGAGCTGAGCAGATCTGGACTTAAGAATATATTTAAGTGTGGGACCAGAATGAGGAATGCAGCTGCAGCAAAACATGGTGAAAACATGGCTAAAGCTGTGTGGCAGACACATGTTACAAACTGGGAAACCACGATGGCCAAGCTGTCATCTGTACAGATGGTTTTCCTCAGCCAGAAATCTGCTTTATTCTGACACATAAAAAATTAAAACACCTTGCTAAAGAATCCTCTGGTTTACAAGACAAGCTGTTCTGGAGAGAATATAAATGTGTTGGCTGCTTCATTGGCAGTCTATGCTTCAGATTTATTTTTTTAAGATATAATGTCTGAAGCCATATTTCCCTGGTGATAAAAATCCTGTTAGTAATCCTGACAAAATCCTAAAGGGCTAAAAAGCAATGAAGAGGATTTCTAATGGTAAGTTATAAATCCTTTTAGAGAATATCTTGGTTTAAAATAATTCAGGGGGAAAAAATGAGAATCTTAGGAACGAGGTAGTTCTACTTAAAAATCCTGGGTGAGATCAAGGGCACTTAGGAGAAATGCCACTTGCTGAGGCAAGGAGATGACCCTGAGCAGCAGCTTGGGCTGGTCACTTGGCCAGAGAGGCACCAAGGTGGGGTAAGAGAAGGAGAGATCATCCCTGCAGTGCTGTGTGTAATCCCATCTTCCAGAAAATTATTGAATTCTCCTCATTAGGTCAGGGGGAAGGGAAGTCAGGATCATGAGTACAAGCGACATGTGCAGCTGCAGGAAATGGGATCTTCAGAGCAGACAGGGATGTTGGGATGGAAAAAACGAGCAGAGTGCATGGGGCTGATTTCTCCTCTAACATGGGCAAGGCTTCCCTTGGTTTAAATTGGTTTAAACCATTTTTTTTTTTTGTATTGTGCATGACTTCCACTTACTATCCCACTTGACACTGGTCAAGACCCAATTTTCAGGATTTTTTTTCATGCATAATTTGCGTCACATAAATATCTGGATCTATAATTTTGATAATTATTTTAATCTGTAATTTGAAGGTGAATGCACATCTTTACACACAATGGTAGAACACATGTAGGAAACTCACACTTGTGGAATACAAGAAGGTTTTTTGCTGAAAAAGGCATGTATTTTACAAAAACCCCTGAAATAACTTCAGGAAGTCTCAAACACTGCAAATACACAGTTCACTCTACAAACTAAAAGGACAAACAGCATATCTAATATTGTTCCTCTGCTAGATTTATAATAAACCTGAATTTGGTGTGGAAACTGCTCATTGAATGAAATGGGGGTAGTGAGGAATTAATTGGGGTCTCTGCACCTTGTGTTACCAAATGCAGAACAAGAGCCACGATTAAGAATTCATTACATTCAATAATTAATTTATCAAAGAGGCTGCATTCTTCACTCGCCTGGCTTTTCACTGGGGTGAAATCAATTGGATTCCATGGGAATTGATAAAACTGCTACTTTTAAATAAATAATTATATACCTTCTGAAGATTTTAAGCTCATTTAGAACCTTCGAGAGCAGAAGTGCATCACTGGTTAAATTCTGCAGGCTGCAAAGGAGTGATTACTGTGCTTTATCAGTGGCACTGGTGCTGCTTTTTACACAGTGAGTAATTAGAAAAGAGAAGCCACTGCTGAACATGCAGCTGACAAGAGGCTGGGAAGCCTCTCAGGGACGGACTCAGAAAAGCGATCTTGATAAATTGGAGAAACGGATTGAAATCGAGAAAATGGAATTCATGGAAGACAAATGCAAAGTGCTGAGGTGTGGAAGGGAAATCAGGCGTGCACACCCCAAGCTGGGACACAGCTGGAGGCACAGGGCAGTGCAAACTGGGAACAGGGGAGGCTGCGGTGGGGTTTGTGGGGGTCTGCCCGTGCAGAGCAGCACCAGGAGCTGCGGGCAGTGGGGGCTGGAGGATGCTCCCCCGGGACCCTGCACAGCGGGGCAGCCCCTGCCCCCCTCCTCCAGTGCCTTCTCTTTCCCTCATGTGCTCATAGCCCAAGCCCACAATTGGATTTAGCCTGAGTTACTTTATTCAGCAGATTTGATTTTAACCACTCAGCGAGGAGTTTTGGGATGGCTCCAACCCCTGCGTGTGAATAACTTAATCCCTCAAAAAAATTTGCCTGGCCCTAAATCTAATCTCAGCCTGGAACACTCCTGTGCAGGCCATGGAAGCCCTCTCTAGGTGAAAAGCCACAAGTAAGATGTGCTGCAGGCAGCAGGAAAAACCTCAATCTGTTCCAGGGAAAATCAGGGGGTCAGGGAGGACCTCCGAGTGACCTTACTGTGGGTTAAGCCTGAGAGAAATTAAATCAAACGTGCAGTGGGCTACTGCACCTTAGGCCACCTGGCCACGGTCTAAACAGCATGGCCAGCCTGTCCTGTGCAGCATCATAGGTGGGATTTTCACCTGAAAGTAAAGTTCCATTTTTTATCCTCTTTGAACTGCAGCCACTCCTTGTCAGACATTCCTCATGCAGCAACACCTGGCACAATGTGTTTTTAGAAATGGATCTCAGTTACACCTTTGCTAATTCAAAATGAGAATGTAATGGTATGGAAAATTAATACTGTTTCTCTGCTGTATCACATAAAACTTGTTCCATATTCATGTAATAGCTTATTACTGATATGATAAAATAATATGGACCCTGAAAAGCCATTTGTTTCAGAAGCACTGTGAACATTAAACCTTACAATGACTACACTGACTACTAAAACATACAGCAACACTTATTCAGCAATCAGCTGCTGAACAGATTGTGTATTAAATAAAAATAATATCTGGCAAAATAAAAGTGCTTTGTGATGAAGTAGAAAGGCCTTTTAACTGCTCATTGAAGGCACGTATCACAGCAAACTAATTAATCAAATAAATCACCCAGTGGAAAATGGTTCAGGACTCATGGATCTTAGAACACATCCTAAGCAGGCAGAATCATTTACGGGTGCCAGCCTCTCCCTCCTCATCTTTGTCCTGCCAGAACCCTACCTGGGAGTAGTCCCCCTGCCCGGGAGAAAATGGTGACTTGGAGGACTGTGAAGAACAGCTCAGGAGGTATCTCTCACTTCATTTGGCTTTGGATTAGGTTGGGTTTTGGATTAGGTTGGATTTTGGATTAGGTTGGGTTTTGGATTAGGTTGGATTTTGGATGAGGTTAGGCTTTGGATTAGGTTAGGCTTTGGATCCTGACTGCATGAAGCAGACACAGCCTTTCTCTTAACCTTTAGTTGCCTGTTATCCCCAGACAAACAGGAGTTGCTGATACCTGAGGATAACTCCAGAGCCACTGATCTGAACGTGTATCAGACCAAAATTAGAACCAATTCTATTCTGGAAAGCAAAACCTGGTTCATACAGAATTGCAAACAGTCTCCACATTTCTGAAAGAGCTGCTGTCAGGGTGAGGCTACAGGGCTGTGGAGATCATGTTTATATCCCAGTGGGAACAGGTACATCCTTATGACACTGACATATCTGCAACCCGCTCAGACACAGCACACTCATCCTCCTGTTATATTTGATAAAAAAGGGGGTAGATTCCCCCTGCACTTGAAATCTTAAATCATAGGGTGTATTTGACCAGAATTCAACTGAAATCTCTGTCTGTAAAGCTTCTCACAGCATATGAAAATATTGCACAGGCAACAAGAAAATCCATTACTCACAGGAGTTTGTGTTGGAAGATGTGGGGGACTTGTGGTTGTTGGTTAATAAAGACTCAGGGGAGCACCATTCATAAATACACAGCCTATTTCAAAGCATCACAAAATGAAGAGCCTGAGACATTTTAACAAACCTCCAAACTACATTTTAAACTCTCCAGTTATGAAACAAATTGCTCCATATTGAGTCACTACTGAGAGCAAACTACCTTTAATGCTAGCAGAAAGTGTATGGCAGAAATTCCCCACATCTGCAAAGCACCTCACTTAAATGATAATTATGTTCTATAAAGTGCTGTTACTCTTAGTCACTATTTACTTTATCTATTCTGAGTCATATTAAGTGTAGTGTCTCAGCTGCAGAGAATTTCATTACCCCCTTTGTTAAAGCGTCTGTAATAGGCCAATTTCAGCAGCCGTCTACTGTATCTCGCTAAATGGTTTATATTTGCTAAATGATACAGTTTAGATGAAACACACTTCAACAAGAAATGCAGTTGTGCTACTACAGATGTCACACTAAGAGCCAGAAGAGTTTCTCTGAGATCACTGTGCCTACCAGGGAAGTGAGGCTGCAATCAATGAACTCTGTTTGAATCCTTACACTGGTACAGGTTCGACTAAACTGCTTGGGACTACAACCAAAATTTGAAATTAAGCCAGAGTTTGGAGGTTTACTCAGGAGAAATGAAAGTATTTCTTTGACATTTTAATTTGTAACCTCTAATGGATTAACAACATGTAGATTAAAATGTGAAATAAATACGTCAATGACCTTATTGGCTATTCAGTTTCAGCCAAGGGTTTCAGTCATACTTTGTACGGGAGTGAGACATTCAAATAAAACAAATTCACCATGCATTGTAAATAAAACAGAGTACACCAAGTCTTGTCAGTGTGGTCACCTGCTCTAATTCTCAATAGGTCTCTCCATGTAGTTGTCTGCAATCAAGCCATCTATATTTTCAAAATCACATACTTTAAACATCATTGGAGGAAAAACTATCAAGTCCAGTTCACACTAGGACATTTTAGTCCTGTATGTCTGCAGTTAAACAATGTCACAGTACAGGGAAAGGTCCAAGCTTCAGCCTTGGGGGTTTTTTACAGTATTATTCCTTCAGACTTGTTCCTGCTTCAGCCTAGACCAGACAGGTCTGCTACAGGCAGGCTCCAGCCCTGTGTGACTGATCTTTAAATTACACTGTGTTCATTTTCTAGTGGGTTTGATTCCTGCATCTTATCTTCCTTTTCCTCCCTAAATACCCCATACTTTCCCACAACTAAACCAGGACTTCAGAGCCCTTTCAGTCTCTATTAGGTGAAGGAAAGAGAAATATCACTCTGGCTGACACCACTCGAGTGATGCTATCAGTTACAGTAATGCCTGGAAAGGGTATCTCCACTGAGACCTGCCAGCCAGCAAACATGCCCTGAATTCAGCAGGAGTCTCAGGCACTAAGGACAGAGAGTTTGCCCAGCCTGGCTCCTTGCAGTTTATTTCCCCAATTTAACACTTCCCATCCCCTTCTACCCAAGCAAACACCTCCCCCTCGTCCTACAGGAGTCTCTGCACAGGGCCAGAGCACCCGAGTTGTTGGACAATGAGCTGCCCTCCCCTTACTTCTTTAAATTTGTGTGACTTTTAGGTATTCCAGGCAGACTCCTATGTCATGGTCATCACTGCATATCACAGAAGTTTCCAGGAAAACAATATGTAAATACAGAGTACAGTTTGTGATTAGAAATCCATAGATTTTTCTTGAAAGTCAGAGAAAAATCTACAAAGTGATCTACGTTTGCGCGGCCTACCACTCTCTTGGATACCAAGGTGAAAAATGGACATTTACAGATGAAGGCAAGACAGACTCACTGCTGCCATGGCATTTTGTGACTGGCATCTGAGAAGATCTGATAAGGAGAGGTCAAGATAAACTCCCACGGTGTCCCTCACCCAGCCCGAGGCTTTCCATCCCTCTGGGGGGAAAGTGAAAAGTTCACCAAGCTCTCTTGGAAGAGGACTGGGGTGAAATCAATGGAAGAAGCAGCTGGAGGGGCAGGGACACGATGAAACCCTGTGCCAGAGAAGTCAATCAGCCCCATGTCTGTTCCCAGAATCACAGAATTTCCTGAGCTGGAAGTGCCCACAAGAATCGCTGAGTCCAACCCCAGGCCCTGCACAGGACACCCCAAAAATCCCACCCAGTGCCCAGGAGTGTGTTCCAAATGCTCCTGGAGCTCTGGCAGCCTTGGGGCTGTGACCATCCCTGGGGGAGCCTGGGCAATGCCCCATCACCTGCCCCATTAATGGAGATGGAAATTCCATGGGCTTGCAGCTGATGTGGAAGGAAAGGTGGCTGCTCTCTGCTAATCACCTGCCCTGGATTAATCACCGGAAAGGCAGCTCAGGGGAATGGCACTCGGGGTCGCAGCACTTTGAGTTCCATGGCTGGGAGTGCAGAGGTGGCACAGGGTGAGGTCAGCAGCGGCTCACGATGGCAGGCCCAGATAAAAACAGCCAATGCAGCAGGTGAGCTGCAAAGCTGATATCTGCAATTAACAACCCAGTGGACTTTGGGTTTATGGTGGGTTTTCTCCTCATTAATTAATTCCCTCAGGTAGTTGAAAGGAATATGAACCCTGTGCCCAGTTTGAAGAAGTCAGGAAAAGTTTCCTTTTTTCCCCCTAATATTTCAGTGCATCACAGCATGTTTTGTAGTTGTTGGCCAAGGACTGACAGTTGCTTTTCATGAAGCACACTGCTCTGCTGACTTTTGATGCTGAACTAAATTATCAGCTATAGCTTTGTACTGTTCCCTTCTGTATGCATTTTCTCTTTAATTAAAGTTGTTGGAGGTCGTTGGATGTTGCTGAAATCTCTGCAGGGAAAACACTCTTCCTCTGCTTTAGTGCAGTGTGGGTCTGTGACTCCTTTCTCATTCTGACTGAATTAATGTTTTCTTGAAGGACAGAACTATGAAACAGAGGTAAGGTGCAAATGAGGGCAGTTTTAGTCCATATCTTTGCAAAAATAAGGAGCCCTCTTTATGGTTCAACCCTGCCAAGCACTTAAGCACATGCTTATCTTAAATAGCTCCGCTGAAATCAATGAAACAACTCACATGGCAGCAAGACACTGAGCAGGGGCTACTCCAATGGATGCTTTATGTCTTATGATTAAAAAGAATTCCTACCTGGGAGCTGGGAAAGCGTTTGCTCAAGCCTGCTGTTTACTGCTTTCTTCCTTGAATGTCCTCTTGATTAGCACACGGGCTCCATATGAAATATTTGGAGGATATATATTTTATAGCTAACCAAGCAGTGTTTTTCTTTTAAATTAGATGTGAACGCCAAGGCAACTTTATGCTCCTTTTCTACTGAAATGCTCTGCTGCCACATGTCAATACTGCTCTCTGGCAGGTCTCCTAAGAGCTGGAAGTACAAAGTACACCTGCTGTGCCCGACTCCGTGTTTTCTTTTCGGTTTTTGTTGTGGTTGGAACAGTTTTCTGATGACTGCCTTCAATGAACTTCATCTTCCTGGACCAGTTTGCTGTATTTTCAACTGCATCCAGCTCTTTGGCCAACAACCTAATCTCAGCAATATTTCTTGTTCTCTTTATTTAGCTCCATCTCTTTATCACACACTCTCCTTCCATTGTTATGTCTGTTTTTCAGGTAATAAGCTGCAAAAAGTAATGTAACTTTTTTGGTGCAGATTCAAAGGAAAAGGTCTCTGATTATGAGGACTGTGCTCAAACTGCCCCTTTTCCGCAGGGATTTCTGCCGTCTCCACTGCCATGAGCAGGAGGGCAGAGGCAGCCAGGGCTCAGCCCTTCCCTGGCACAGTCAGGAACAAAACCCACTGGGATTCACCGCAGCACCAGGGCAAGCCCAGGCTGTGCTGGTCCTTTGGCAGAGCTCCTCGGGATCAAACTGCATGAGAGATGAGTCTGAAGTGACTGAAGTGACTAATTTTAACTACACCTTTCTATAATTCCAGGATTTATTTTTCAGAGTGCTGTTATGACAAATTCATTACCGAATCTCCCAGACAGGTTTTTAAGCCACCTCCAGGCTGCAAAGCTGAAGAATAGCTCCCATTTAGAAAACGACAATAATAAAATCCACATACAAGGACTGATTCTATAATAAGACTTTTTTCATGTTATTTTGCTGCTGAGTGAGACAATCTGCCAAAACTCCTCCAATAATCAGAGAGGAAGTTTGCTGTCTGTGAGGAGAAGATGCAAATCCTGATTCTATTCTGTGGTGGTGCTGAGAGCAGGAGCCCGGCTCGTGTTCGGTATGAATTCAGTTAGTCTTTTATGACTTTGTAATATGCAACTCAAAAGGACTCATCAACTTGATCTAATCTAAGCTTCTCTACAGAAACTCAAATAAGCTTGAATTCTTGGATTAGTCAATGTTTGCAGCCACTTGAATTACATTTCATATATACATAAAGTGAGCATATGAATCTCAGTATTTAAGTACTCTACTGTCAATTTCCATTTTTTTCCTTAAGAAAAGAGTAAAACATATTTAAACTCATCATGCTGAGAAGTAGTATCCGGCTGTAATCAGACACAATCAACCGAAAGAAAAGAAATAGCCGTATTTGCATCCATAATCTTTTTTATCTTGACACTGAAGGCTAATTGTCATATCAGGAAATGCAGAATGAAATACAGTATATGTGCCTGAAGGTACCATGTTTGCAAAATTGCTTAACAGCAGCTACTACTTGCTGTTTTGACAAAGATATACTCTTGCTGTCTGATAGCGCATTTCTGTAGGAAATAATTTCTAGTAGGCCTTGTCAAATAAAGTTAGATTTAATGCAGCCACAATGTTAGTAATAAAAAGGAAGCATTGACATTTTCTTCTTTATAATTAGATGTTGCCAGTGATAGCCAGCAAGAAGATGCTGCTGTCCTGAATTGTGATTGTTGCTGGGATGCTCATTGCATTCCCTGAAATCCGTGCTGTCCCTGCGGGTGCCGAGCACATGCACACAGGTGGTGTACTTCTGATTGAACTGTCATAAATCCATCAGAATGTGATAGAACTCCACCAGATGAACCCTACCTGAACATACAGCAAATATATCCCTCGCTGCCACTGGCTATTTGTATTATATTTCACATTTTAGGGACAATGGGAATGTGTTATTCTCTAGGAAAGTGTCTTTTAACAGCCTACAAATTAATAGGTGCTGAGATTTGCTTTCATACACCACATATGCCTGGGGAGTTTTGGGTTTGTTTTCATCTTCTTCAGGTAATCATTTATCTGAATGAAGTTATCAGATGATGCAATGGAAAACAGACAAGTTATTATGAGTGCTGTGGCAGCCTAATCAGGAGCAGGGTCCCACTGTGTTTCAATCACAGAATCACGGGATGGTTGGTTTGGAAGGAACATTAATGCCCATCCTGTCCTCCTGTCCATCCCCTGCCATGGCAGGGACACCTACCACTGTCCCAGGCTGCTCCAAGCCCCATCCAACCTGGCCTTGAACACTCCCAGAGATCCAGGGGCAGCCACAGCTTCTCTGGGCACCTGTGCCAGGGCCTTAGCACCTTCACAGGGAAGAATTCCCTCCCAATATCCCATCCAACCCTGCCCTGTGGCAGCTTGAAGCCATTCCCTCTGTCCTGCCACTCCAGGCCACTGTAAATAGTCCCTCTCCAGGTAAATAAATAGTCCCCCTCCAGGTGAATAGTCCCTCTCCAGGTAAATAAATAGTCCCTCTCCAGGTGAATAGCCCCCCTCCAGGTGAATAGCCCCCCTCCAGGTGAATAGTCCCCCTCCAGGTGAATAGTCCCTCTCCAGGTTTCTTGTGGGCTCCTTCAGGGATGCCCAAAGGAACGAGCCCTTCCAGAGCAGTGGACACTCCCTGGCCATGGCTGTGACAGAGAATTCCCACAGGGAATTCAGCCCCAGGGCTTATCCCTATAAAGTGAAATAAGAAATGGATTGAGATGCAAGCCCCTGGTACTGGGTGGAGCCACTGGAGCCTTTCCCGAGGCAGCCGCCCCCTCCAGGTGGGGCCCTGCTCCGAGCTGTGGGGTCACAAGGAGCTCACACGATCCCGCGGGAATAAAGCAAACGAGGGACAGAGAAACAAAGGCGGGCGGATACAGAATATAAAACACACCTATAAATATTATAAATCCTGCAGCAACCAGGCAGCCTCTTTTTATCCCAAAAGGTAGAGAGATGGAACTGATTAGTTCTCACTGAGGAAAGGATATTGATGTTTAATACCCTTTTGAGGCTGTTGAGCTCAGTTATTGGATTCAAAGCAGGATACCTGATGGTGCAGACAGCAGCATATAACTCTGTTTCCTTCCCTAACAACTGCAAGTCCACAAGAAAATTACCAGTTTCAGCTCCGAAATGAAGGTGCTCTTTTGCTGGCTGAAAATCATTTATTTATGAAACAATTTTAAATTATTTGCCATTTGCAATGCCAGGAAGAAACAGCCCATTTTTTCAGCCAGTTATCTCTGCTGTGAGGTTTGGAGTGGTCCTACTGTTTGTCATCTTTTAGGCTGAATTTTTATTGGTTTTGCAAATGTTAACCTGTACTATTAAGCAAGATTTAGGCAAGGTAGATAACATTAGGAGTGAAGATGTTTGGGTTTTCCCCTAAAAAAGGCTCCAAAAATCTTTGAAGGGGAAAGAAAAATATAATGAAAAACTAATGGCCCAAGAAACAAAGAATTGAAAAGTGAGTAGTTTGCACACACAAAATTGCCTTTCTGGGGTGACGTCCATGAAGGCTTTTGGGCCAAACAGGTGTTTATTTTTCAAAATTTTATGTGCTCATTTAATATTTTCAAAGTGAAACATTTTTACTTTCTTTTTGCTTTTTTTTAATATTAAAATCTGATTTAGTCATTATAAAAACCCCAGAATATTAACATTAAAAATTAAATAAAGAAAAAAGCTTAAAATCCTTAGATATACAAACCATCATTTTTGTTCAAACTGTTAACCTAAGTTGACACTTAATTTTTTTTAACTAATATATTTTCTTCCAGCATGACTAAAATTAAAAAAAAACAAAACAAAACAAAACAAACCCACCCTAAAAACCCCCAAAAGCCAAAAACCCAACAAAACCCCAAACAGGCCTCTCAATTAGTTACACAGCTCTGTGAAGAGCTTCTTGGAAGCTCTTTACTACAACTTTTATTCATAGAATCTGATTTCTGGCAACCAGACTTTGTACCTGGCTCCTGTTTTAAATAAGAGGATAAAGCGATTATAGAAATGACAACACCTAAAAAACGGCAACATGCAGCTGATGCAGGATGTGAAGCTTTGGGAAACAGAAATATAAACACCAGTACTTGCAATATACCAAAAATATGTTTTGGATCCAGTATGTTTTGGTGATGCCATGCTCTTCTAACTTCTCCAGGATCTTACAGGAATTTTTGCTAAAAGCCAGTGCATAAGCAGACTTTTTGACATATGAAATAGCAGCACAATCATCTTCTGCTCATGGCCTCCAATCCTCCAAAGGGAAACTGAAAATAATATAGCCTAATTACAACTCTGAATAAAACAGTTTTATTACCGAATGAACGACTTTAATTCTTTGTTTGCTCTCAAATGATACGTGAAAATTAATATGTGGCAAATTAACACCATAAAATTCAGAAGTGAAGGAGTTTTTTTTTTGGTTTGTCTTGCCCTACTTGCAGCGAGGGAATACAATTCTCCTCTGGATCACAGGCAATAAAGAACACCAGATCGTAGCAATGATAGAAGTTCTACAGCGCTGGGCTTGCCTTGCAGCACAGTTCAGTCATTCAGAAGCCTTCCCGCTTACAAATGTGTTTTAAATACCCTTCCCGCTTACAAATGTGTTTTAAATACATCTCAGAACTGGAACGTGGCTGTTGGAGTTTGCACCGAGCTCTGCACCTCGGTGGGGACGATGCGGGGAACCACAACACGTCATGAAGCGTTACAGAGCACGACAAAGCCTGGCTGCTGCTCCAGCACACCCCGCACTAGGACACTGCTCCTCAGCACCACGGCACAATTAGGCACCTGAGGGGCTCTACTGCCCCATAATGAAGTCCAATTAAGATTCGTTAACCTCTGGCCTCCTTTGCTCATTTGATGGACAATGAGCATCTCAGGGAAAAAGCCAAAAGGTGAACTCGAATGAGCTCAGTTCAGCAGATGACATTTTGAGGAGTTAAAGACACCTTAGATGATAATTTCCATCTGAAGCATCAAGGCACATTGACATATTGATTGATAAATGGAAACATTAGATGAGATGGTCACGCTGGCTGAACATTTAGGGTGATTTATGCTGTAACATTTGCTTTTTATATGTGTACCATTTTTTTATGTTAACAATAAAGTGCTGTAAATGCTACATTAGTAATAAAATATGCACTGGCTATGTGCTTTATTGGCTTTATTTGTGTATGAATAAATACCACCACATTCACACAAAAATGATATGGAAATAATATACCTTGAGTAGGCACAGTGACAACCTGTAACTATCCTAAGGTAAAATTGATGTTAAAATCCGAGAATGGAAGTCTGCACAAACCATGATTCATGTTGGGAGTACATCTTACCACTATGCTTAAGGAGAAATGTGTCCAAAAAAAGAGAAAGGATGTATCAGAGTTATTAGGAAAGCAGAGCAGATGACTGTGTGGAAGGGACAACACTTAACTGATTTATGCCAGTGCTTAGAAACAGTTCAGACTTTTGATGTTCCCTCGAGATTAATGACACCATCACTCTCCAATAGAGGTACCCACACATGCAGAATTACTCTGCTGCAATATGAGACACAGCAGCCAAGCAATTACAGAAATGTCAGAGTTTTTCTTTCCCCCAGCAATGAGCATTTCATCACCTCCTGGTGACCAGTCCACTTTCAAACGGGACTGGTTTTCCTTCAGGAAAGGCTGCTCTGAAAGAATGGGCCAGCGTGGGGGATCCCCATTGCTGTGGAGCCACACGAAATATGCTGCAAGCAAGATTTCCTGGAAGAGCAAGCAGCCTGCTCTGCAACCATCAGCCTGTGCACTCCTTGCACACACAGATGCCCCGGGGAGGCATCACTCCTAATGTGTATGTACAACACAGATGCTCCGTGCGCTGCAGCACACCCAGCACTTTCATACATGACTGACTCTCCAGACATGCAAAGTAAATCCAAATATTTCATGAAGTCCGGGGCTTCCTTTATGGTTCAGCAATAAATATACAGGGCAGACACCATATTGTCAATATTTAAAGGGTTAGTTTGACTTACTGCCTGCCTGCAGTGCCTGGCCTTGACACGTGTCAGTAAGACACCCAGGAATTCTGGATATGAATATCACTATGTAGTTGTATAAAACATTTGCTTTGAAAAAATTATAGGATTGAAAAGGAAAATAGGCAGACAAAACTTCTGACATGGGGCACCCAGAAGTGTGCACACAGGAGCTAGTGTAGGTGGGAGGATTTGTAAATTCATAATAGCAGCCGTTCCGAGTTGGGAGCACTGTGCTGTGACTTTTTAAGAGTTCTTGCATCGAGCAACTTCAACTCACACAGATTGCCTGGCTCAGGTATAGCCCAATGCTAATAAGGTCTCCTGAGTAGGGAAGGACTCAGGATTCATAGAATGAAGAAGGGCAGTGCAGGAGTGGAAGTGCTGTGGAATTACTGCAGCACATTAGGCTCTTACAGTACCGGTGTGAGGTGTCAGCTCGGATGCAGGCTGTCAATAGAGCAAAAATTATCCCAGCATCAAAGGCATGGGAAGATCCTGTGCTGTCCTGAACTCCAGCTAACTTCCTCTGGGCTAACAAAGCCCTGGCACTGCAGGGGAGCCCTATTTTGTTGACAAAAATATCCCCCTTTGAGGGGCCAGAAGAGACACAGAGGCTCCCCCAGTGCAGAGGAGAGCAGCGTTTTCATGGTGGTGGCTTTCCTGAGGCTCCGGCCACCCCCTCAATGCAGCCTTCACCATTCCTTCCCTCAGCAAATTACAGTTACAGAAGGCAGCAGAAACAGCAGGTACCTTTTATAATCAAAGATCTCAATAGTTACAGAACACCATGTAAAAGCCATTTCCTCAGTTCAGCAAAGACTAAGTGGCAACAAGGGAGAGGATGAAGCAGGGACAATGGCAATTAAAAACAAAAAGGATATAAAAATATTCCCAAATGCCTCAAAAGTAGCAGGAAGAGGAGACCATTTCGGTCTCAGCTAGCATTAACCTCTTTACATGGAGACTGAGTGTAGAGGTAGAAATGGCAGTACCCAGGATTTTGTAATTCACAGCATCCAGGGGTGACGAGAATTCAGGGATAGAGGGGATCTCACACCGCTCACAGATAACAATTACCCCCCACGCACACAGGCACACGCACGTTTATCTCAGACACACACAAACAAGCCTGTTGGCACACATAACGTACTCCACAAACCCAATTAGTTCTCACTTCATTATTTTCAAATACATAGGGAGAGTTCTGGGAATGCAGGTTGTTGCTATGCCAAATTCTGCAGAATACAAGTTCTTTTGGTATTAACAGGACTCTTTATACCATTTTCTCTCTAATTTTCTACTACAGCACTGCCAAACACTATTTAGCTTTGCTCAGAAAGTTGAAGCTTTTGTAGGCAAAGCCCCAGAAACACCTCTGGGTTGTTTTTTTTCTTTACTCCTGTGAGCAGCCACATAAATCCCAGATGTTCTCTATTCTGCAGGAAGTAAATATTGAAACTGTGCTAGGAGATATTCAAATAGAGCTGAGAGAGATGTGAGCCTGAGATCCAAAGTGTGCTGAACTTGAAACAGTTCTATCAGCAATTGCCCACTCTGACAGTGCCGCATATCTGCTGTCTGCAATCAGTCCAGAGGGCCATAGATCTTCCTAATCACCTTTCTCTCCAGTGACAAATATGAGCAAGCTAAAGCTAAGGTCAAATGAAAGGACTAAACACCTTCCATACATCAGCAAAGTTACCCTCACTCCAAATATGAAGCTCAGCATCTGGTGAGCTTGAGTGATGTAAAGCACTTTGGTAGGAGGTCTGGCAAAAAATAAAACCAGCATCAAAGAACCTGATGTAAAACTCCCTGAGGGCTGCTGAAAGCTGGGGAGGATGGTTCATTCCCCTGAAGCACAATCTGTGAGCACACAGCTCAACACATCACACTCAGCCGTGATGCAAAAGGCATTTGTTGTTATCACCAAATATAATTAATTATTCTTTGGAAAAGAAGCAGAGGTGCAGCCCCATGGGCTTGTGTGAAGCTTTTACATGTGCAAAAGTTGGGGTTTTTTGCCACCAGTGAGCGCCTCGATGGAGCCCAGCTCGGAGGGACCCTTCCCCCAGTGAGCCCAGCAGAGAGGGTCCCTCATGGCTGGGCCACCTCAGGCTTGACTTGCAGCAAAGGTGCTGTGATAGGGAATGTCCCACTCTGGGGCAGCTGCCAGGACATGGAGCATTTCCCAGGAAGAGCCCTGTAGATGCTCCCCACCCCTCCACTCCTGGGTGCCAGGGGACATCCTAACTCCTGAGGACAGCTGTGAAGGGCACTTTTAAGGCAGACCTCAGTCCTCTGGTTGTGTTTCACCTTGGAGCACAAGGGAGTTAAACACTCACACCCTGACGACCTGGAGGCAGGTGACTGACTCTTTTCTTTTAGAAAAAATCAAGGTTTTAGTAACTATCCTCAGGAAGAGAAGCGAGATGGGAAGAAAAGCCCCAATCACCAAAAAAGCCTGAAACTTAATCCCCTGTCTGAGCATCTCAACCAGATGACAGAATGACTTTAACTTGGAGCAAATGGGCTAGGTGTGAAAAATACAGCTTTTCCCAGGTACAGCACGCAGGAACAGGCACAGAGGTATCTGAATGAAAGTTCAAACCCAAACTTTGTGCAAGGCAGTGTGAGTAGTCAGTAATTATTTATAGCTACAGGCCAGTGCCTTCTGAGCATAGGAGAAGCACTAAGCAAGTTACCTTTCACCATGAAAGAGGCTCTGGGAATATTTCAGGAGGTTATGGGAAGAATATCTGTTGAAGGGTCAGGGCTCAGGGCAGGAAGCTGCCTGCTACAGTCTGAATTATATTATTTTATTCTGCAACCCCAGAATGTTCTATTTCATCTGTCAGAGAAACTGTCAGTCAGTTCTTTAAGTACAGCCTAAATCTAAGTTTATTTGAATTATTATACAAAGGAAAAATGTCTTTTCCTTTCCCCAAATGAAGCCCCTAAACCCAGTGATTCCACAACATAGATTCTAAATTCAAGGAAACTATATCCAAAAGCAGGGGAAGAACAGTCCCAAGCGCATCAGAGCACTGTAGAACCAAAGGAACCTTTTTGTTCTGAGCTGCTCCTGTGGGCTCTTGGGTTGGGGGTCTTTGTTGTGCACTCCTCTCCTCATCCTTCCTGTGCTCCATTGCCTCTTCAAGGGCTTTCCAAAGCTGGTTCAGGTTTTTGGCTCCTCATGACAAGCAGAATAAACTCTTCCTCCTGCCAACCCCACACCAGTACAAAATGATGCCATAACTGATATATAGGTGGCTCCAATTCCTACTGGTAGCATCCTTTTCCATACAGGACACATATGGAAAGACATTAGCCAAGAACAGAATTTATTCCCCTTCTAGTCCTGTTCCCCTCACCTGAGAAAAAAGGGGAAGAGATCCAGTCTAAAAATTCCAAATGTGCTAAATCAGCCAACACAAATCTTCCCATGGGACTGAGCATTGTACAGCAGTTCAGAGGAATTCCCCCTGCTCCAAGTGCCCCCTCATCCAGAGTGGGGAGTGCTCACTGGGGTATTCCTGACTGCACAGAAATCAGATTCCTCACCCCTTACATGGGGTTCAGCAGATGGATTTGGGGTCTGTGTCTGAGGGCTGTACCCCAGCACAGTGCTCAGCTCCCCCAGCCAGCAGCTCATCTGCCATGGTCCAAATGGCTGTGCCAGCCCTGGCACATCCCACATGTGTCACCCTGTGGAATCACCCCTCTCCCACACGTGCATCCACAAAAACACAGCTCTGTGGAGGAGATCGGATCAAAATTATTTCAGCCTAGAGTTACATTTCCATTGGAATTCCAGCTCAGGCCTGTTTCTAAACGCTTTCTAGGAAAGTGCTGGTGACAGTCTGTGTGGTGTTCTGCCACCTAGGATGTCCTGGCTGTGCGCACTGCTGGGACTGCCAGGAAAGCCAGGATCCAACCCTCAGTGTCACGGGGACACGTGCTGGGGACACTCGCCACCAGCTGAATGACACATCCAAGTGAGTGAAGGGGAGCGGGCAGGAAGTAGCTCTGCCCTGGGCAGCTGGGGTCCTGGTGTCCCAGTGCCAGGCACTGCTCCGTGTGACTGTGAGCAGGGCAGCCTGGAAAAAGCCACATTCCCACACGCAGGCTCAGCCTTTGCCAGGGAGTTATATCCCTTTCCCCAGATGCAAAGAAGGCCAAAAGTGCCCCGTTGTGTTACAGGGTAATATAAATGTTATTTTAGGACTTTAGTGCGCTGGTGCTCGTTTGCCAATTGCATAAGGCTCAATTGTTCATACGAGAATTCCGTGTTGACTAATTGGCAAAAACATATACCCAGCTAAGTGGCACACTGTGTCCTACTTCGATGAAATGTGCTACCATTCCATCCTAATTAGGAATCCTCTTTTGCTCTTTTAATTGCATACCTTTGCGTATTTACAGCAATTAATAAATTGCAAAAGTGGAACATCCTAAGTCGGTCTAATATTTGCGTTTCTGCTTGTTAAGTCCGTCAAGGCGCCGCTTCCACATTAAGCTTTAATTATGTGAGGAATGCAGAACACCTGATGCTGTGCTGGAAACCAGAATGGTTTTCTTTGGACTCCTCTACCTGGTCACTGACCAAAGCAGTGTTTTCCCCACAAAAACTGGCTAAAGATCTGCTTCATGAGGAATTAATGCTGTAATTGCATGCATTTTCCTAGCTGGCTATTATGCCCTTGAAATATTGATACAATCTTAATTACAGAAGTACAAACAATACCATTTTTGTGAACTGCTTTCTATTTCGTGGCAATTATGCCAGTAATAAACCACATTCAGTAAAAAGAATAACACCTTTTAGCAGCGCCCAAGTATTTTCTATATTTTTAACAATATTGGGAGCTGCTTATTTTTACTGCCTGAAAATATCCTGCCACAATATATATACTAACAGTAAAAAGAATAAACAGTTTATTTCGGAAGCTTTCTTATTAAACATGCTGTAATTTTAGTTGGTTGTGGCCTGAATTGCTCTTTTGGTTTTATTGAGAAAGTTTGTATCAGCTGGGATCTGGCTCACCTTATATTTTACAGGAGCTGATCCCATTTGGTCTGGAAATTCAGGAGGGTCTTTCTTCCCTTAGGAAATTACTTACTCCAAAAGGAGGTAATTAATGTTTTTTAAAGTGTTTGGTGTGCATGCACATGGATGTAGAGGTAAGACATACTTTCTATTTTAGCCTCTGATTTGTGTAACAAAGCAGATAAGAGCAGGGAGGTTTTACAGACAACAAGCTCAGCACAAGAAATTATTAAAATTTTTTTAGATCTTCATACATGCTCACTGCTTTCCAAAATCTCACTAAATCCACTCACGTCAGTCTTGTGAGATTGTAGCCTTGAGATTGCTCACAGTCCTCATTTCAGAGAACAAAAGGCTGCTGACACTCCTGCCTGAACCATCTGGCTTTACACCTGACTCTGGATTAGGCTTTATCTGGTGGCATTTGACGGGGCTGCACCGCTGCCAGCAGAGCTCATCTGCTGAGCTGAGCCGAGAGCCTTTCCCGTGCCGCAGCCTCTGCTCTTCCTGGACACACAAAAGCCAGTCCTTAATACAACAGGCCCGGCTCACAGGATTTTTGGATGCTGTTCATAGCCCTGGCAAAACAAAGAGCATGGCAGGAAAAGAGAGCAAATATAGTGCTGTGTCACTGTAACAGTTCCGCGGGGATTCTCCCAGCCTGCAGATCAGCCACGCTCCGTGGCAGTGGCAGGGAACAGGGGACACAGACCAAGGGTAAATGTTGATGGCTTTTCTATCCGTTTTGTACTGGAATGCTGCTGCTGAGGAGGGCAGCCCCGGTGCTGGCACAGCTCCCAGCAGAGCTCCAGTGGGGTGTGCAGGGGCTTTCCCAAACTGGGAGAGCCTCCGGGAGAGCCGGGACAGGCAGGGAGTGCCCCACAGCTCGTGTGGCAGATGCTGGCAGGACTTGGGTGCCACCAGGAGCAGCAGCAGCCAAACCCTCCCACACCTCCAGAAGCAGCCCCAGGGAAGCACCTGTCGACCAGGAACGCTGTCACCAGGGCAGATGGTACAGAAGGGCACTGGAGCCCTGCCAGCTCGGCCGGGAACTTTGGTACCCCCCCGGCACAAAGCCAGGGACTGAGCTCTGCACCCAGCACGGCTGAGGGAGCTGCCCAGGCACAGCTCGGGGGAACACGCTGCCCACCCAGTGCCAGCTGCAGGCTGTGCCCTGCTCCTGCTGCGGCTCCGTCCAGCAGCACTGGGCACAGGTCTCCTGGTAGGGGAAGTCCTCCCCTTAGTGCCAGAGCTGCAGGAGGAGGTGAGGAGGTTGAGGAATAGCAGTGACTGTGAGAGAGAGGCCACTGGAATCACACCCTCCCTACCCTGAGACAAACCCAACATCCCAACAGAGGGATGTGGGTTATGGAGGATTCCCCATCTCGGGGAATGTCCGAGGCCAGGTTGGAGGGCTTTGAGCAACCTGTCCCTGCTCACGGCAGAGGAAATGGACTGGATGGGCTTTAACGTCCCTTTCAACACAAACCATTCTGGGATTCTATGATTCCCTGTCCTCCGTCCACCTGGCTGAACACAGTGACAGGAGCAATCAGATAAACTAAGGGACAGGGGACAAAGGAAAAATATTCCTGCCCAGTGCAACCAGTGCATCCCCTCCATAACTGCCCCAGCACCCCTGGTGCTCGTCCCAATGGGTGTGGAACCCAACAATAACACACAGTGCTGGCTATTTGGTCAGTGGCTTCAGAGACTGCATTTAAGTCCCTTTTCTATTAATTTCATGGTAGAAAGCCAAGTCCAAGTTTCCTACCTTAAACCAAAATCACTGCCCTTCCCTGAAAGCTATGTTTTGCCCACTTCTCTACCTCTCCCAGAGCTATAAACATTTGAGCCATAGAAACTTCTTTAGTACCTTGGCAAAGAGCAGGATTTGATTAGCAAACTCTTCAGCTGTTGTATTTTGCAATTAGTCTTCAAAATATCAGGTCTAGATAGGGCAGAAATTAATCTTGCACCTCTCCCTCCACCCAAAGGGTGTCAACCATAATTTCATCATTTCAGATGTTTTTATGGCACATATTTCAGTCTGCAGTTATATTTGCATGCATTCATTCATTCAATACTAAGCCTGACATTTGTAAAAAAACATACAGCTGGTGAACGAGAGAGTTGTCTTATTCTTCATAAGTAGAAATTTCAGATTTTAATGTCAAAAGACAAAAATAACTGTTGGGGGTTTGTTTGGTTGGTTTTTTGCCTTCACTGTAGGGAGAATTTTTATAAAAGGAGATTTACTATTTCAAACTAAACAAGCAAATTGTGTTTGCACTGCAACTTTCTTCCTTACCAATTTCAGTTGTTTTCAGAGAAAAAGGGGAGGAGAAGGCTACATGAAGATGAAAGGGAAATTTACCCCAATAGTGAGCTTTCAGAAGCTGAAGAGTACAAAGAAAACCTGATCAAAAACTTATTACCAGAAACTGAAATGACTATATGTGTCTGGGGAGGGGGAGAAATGCAATATCACAAGCAAAGAAAATTCAAATACAATAGAAAATGGTGCTGGATGTCCACTGGGAGATGGAATGATTTCCTCTGAGCTCGTGGGAAATTACTGTGTGGATATCTGAATGATGGGTCATATCTGGTGTTGAAACCAAACCGACATTTACTGCATTACATTCAGATAGGGGCAGAGTTTAGTTTATAAACAAACATCAGCACAAAATGACAGACTTGCTGCTAGAGACATGATCTTAAAACCAAACAAAGACAAACCCCACCAACACGACTGTGCAGGTATCTGCATTTTTTTTTAATGTGAAATAATTTAGAAGTGTAAGACCAATTAAAAAGAAAAAATTAATTTAAATTTATGCCCTACAGGAAAACATACATTAAACATTTGATAGTGAACACAAAATGGATCCATGCTCTTGGTTCTCAGCATTTTCAGTGAGCCCATCAGAAGCGCAGAGCCCCAAGAGCAGGGCCAGGAATGGTCTCAGAGGCTGCTGAGGCAGAGCCTGGCACGAGCCTGAGCGTTTGATGTGGTTCCTGAGAGGCACAGAGGATCCTGCACTCCCTCCATGCAGAGAGGAGGAAATGGCTCCTTAGGGTAACTACACCTGCACAAAACCGGAGAGGTGATGGGGGTGACACAGAAGGAAAGCATGCAGGACAAGGGAAATCTGTTCATTTGAATGTTTTGCCGCTTGTTGTTTAATTTTTCTCTGAAAGTTTTCTGATCCTCTGCAAAGTTCCTGGGGGTGAGATCAGAGAAACCTTATGAGGTTTCTGTAGGGAGGTGCCCTGCAGAGCCAATATTCCTGGGACTGAAGATAGCAGAGGAGTGCAAGCCACAGGGCCACATCTCCTGCAGATGGGAGAGGTCTCCTTTCATGCGAGATGTAAGAACTCAGTCAAGATGAGGATGGTTTAGAAAACATAGGCAGAAAACTCCCTGGTTTAGGCTGAGGCAATGACAACACATAACACCAGAATTACAGACATGATTTTGCAAATTTGGTGCAAATAGCTCTTTCATATGGTGTGATTTCTTATTGATAAAATATTCCTTGTAGCACTGGAAAATTCTCCTACACACTGAACAGCAAGGCAATGATTGACTGCCTGCACAGAAATGAGTTATAATGGGATTTGGCACCTCTGAGCTGGGAGGACACGGGGTGCCAGCAATTGTTTGTGTTTCTGGAGGGGTTATCCAGCCTCAGAAGTGTTCAGTGGCATGTTTCAATCAACAGCAGGAAAGTACAGCTATCTCCACTTTGAAGAAGTTTAATCTATGGCTACGATCCAAAAAGACCAAGTGTCCTCTGAATTCAAAGGCAGCCAATCTTCATAGACTTGAGAAGAGATTATCTAGAGATTATGTTGGTAATTAACTGAGGAAATGGAAAGTTGGTCTAAACCCTGTGGATCTGCCTCAAAGTGACATTGCTCTTTTCTTCCCATAAAGGATGTGTTGGAGGCTCTGGACAGAATTTACAGAGAAGCGCAGGGAAGTGTGGGTAAAGCAACCAGGGGAGCCTGGATTCAGGGGTCTTAGCTGATTGTCTTTGCTCTGAACTGGACAACCGGGTGGCTGACAATAGATCGTTCCTATATGAAAGTAAAATTAAAATTAAAACTAACAACTGCCCAGCAATCATCGTATCAACGTTAATACATGTTCCTCATTAAGAGCATTTAATCTAACGGGTCTTATTACACCTCTTGTTTACCACAATTACTCCCAATTAGACAGAGCCTGTGAGCAGCAGCTTTTATATCCTGTCACATGCCAGATGAGCTGAAGGACCCCTCTGCTGCAACGCTGTTCAACAGACAGATTTCATTTTCTATTACTCTAGAGACCTTCTCAAGACAAATGCTTCACTCTTATAACATCATATTTTTTCCTCTTATTTGCATGACAGCGCTTCAGAGCTCTCCTAAATCTTCAATTACTTAATAACTACTTTTCTTTCTCATCTGATAGCTGCAGAGAGTGGAACAAAAGAGTGCTGCATGGTTGCAGGCACACAACAGCCCTGCTATTTAGAATTTGGATGGTGCCACGGAAAGAGGGATGAGGTACCAGGGAGGCAGAGGGGAGGTGGACATGAGCAGTGACAGTTGGCTGGACAGAATGCCCCCTCTCATCTCTTTCGCTGTGGTCCTTGCCAAAGCCGTTTATGCTGTTTCAGGCAGACAGAGGAAACGTGCCTGCTTTCCACCAGTCTGCTCCCATCACCGCATCCGACTCTGTGGACGTTTCCCAGGCTTCAAGTCATCCCTGCTTTGCTGAGTGAAGAACAGCTTGAGACAGCTCCAGCAGGGCAACAGAACCCCACGCACCAGGCAAATCCCCCCGAGCAGGCTGAGTGTGCAAAATAGATGTGAACATGGACAACCCACAGTTCACCTTCACATAACCCCAAACAAACCCCAAACACCCCAGCACGAGCGTAGCCCCTTAACCCGGGATATTCACAGATGTCTGGGAAGTTTTGGAATCAGTGCTCCATTTAAATGATCCTTTCACTCCTTCCCACATGAATTATTGTTACTTGCATTAACAAATATACTCTATGCCAAATTTCCCACAGGCCTCTTTTCGAATTAGCCATCTGCAGCCGTGTGAAGCTTTACATGTGCACAGAGTACATGAAAGGTTATCCAAACACCATCAGCTCTAGCAGGTACTTATCCATCTCTTAGCACGTTGCATACACGGGCCACAGCAGGTAAAAGCAGTATGGATAAAAATTGTGGAACAACATCCAAGCGAATCATGCACACGGCCCCACATTCCCAGAAATCCTTCTCCAGTCCCCAGTCTCGAGGAGGAGATACATAACAGGAGACAGCTCTTAATTTGAAGCATCCCTCCTACTTTAACAAAAAGGTGGTGTTTTTCCATTATTTGCTCCTTAACAACAAAACACTGAAGGTCTTTACTGCCTACTGCAGAGTGTTAATTTTTAATGGGAGAAGCTACACGCTGCTTGATTTCTTTAGTGCATGAAGCAGCCAACCAATCGTGCACCACCTCTAACTCCAGAACAGCAGTTTCAGCAAGGAGCCTTTACAGCTCAGAGCATCCTTGAGGGCTAAAGATGTCAAGCGGTTTAAATGCCAATGAAATCAAGAAGACACCAGGCTCAGATATGTTAGGAAAAAGGGACAGGAAAATGGAGACCTCCACTGAGAGCAAAAACTTTTTCTCTGCTCTAAGAAATAAGGGCCCACTTAAGACACCTGCGAAGCGCCTGCCTGGTGAATGGGGAGAGGCATAAGCAGCACTAATAACAAAGCACAGTGGAAGTTTTACCATGAAAAATGTGTGAAAAATGGGCTGGAGGACATGTGAGAGAGTCCAGCTCTCTCTCTCCCTCTGTACCTGAGACATTACTGACACATGCCTTGCTTAGCTTGTCCAGCAGGAGCTCTGATGATAGAGATCCTATAATAACCTTAAGGAATTTGTTCCAAGCCTAAAATTAAAGGGGTTTTTTTCCCAATAATTCTCCAGAGCACACTATCTCAGTGCCACTGTGCCAGATTATTAAAGCTGCAAGGTATTCATGTGATACAGGACTTCCCACCCCTCAAAGCTGAAGCCCACTTGCTAAAATTCCCAGTTCATGCTGTTTTCAGGACATGCTGTGTCTGGGCACCACCCCTACCTGTAAATTCCTTCCTTCATGGGATATGGCCCTGCCAAGGAGGAGCACGTGGCTCAGACCCTGCACGAAGGGCAGTGCAGAGGGATTTGCATCCCAGTAGCTCTTTGAAACTGGACAATAACCCTCAAAATGTACCAGATCATGTTCAACATACTGAGATTTCAGTGAATAATACAAGCTATATTGCTATAAAGGCTTTTTTTTTTTTTAGCAGTAATTTTCAGCAGTTTTTTTCAACTTTCCAATGTGCTGTGCAGCAGGATTGAAAGTTAATATCCATTTAAGCCATCGCCAGAATAGGTATATTTCTGCTCTTGTATCTTTAAAAATATCTTGTGAAGTGAAACGATGGATGCCAACTTTCAAGGTTGAATGAATTTTTATAGCGAAATTATAAATCCCTGAAAATGAAGGATAAAATGACGAGTATTTAATAAGCCTGAACCGAAACAGTGCTATCAGATGTCCCTTTAATAATTTTGATAGAAATGGATCTTCCCTCAGATTTCCCTGTCTGTGCGTACAGCATTCAGCACTGGCCTCATTCTGCTGGTGGTCTGTGTGTAAAGGCGGAGAATTTGGAAAACACCAGAGAGTGCCTGGGACCAAGCAATGGCACAGGAGCTTTTCCAGGCAGAAAGATGATGAGAAACAAGCTGGGCTGGTGAATTTTCTTCAAGCCCATTTCCACACCGCTGTGGCTGCTGTGAACTTAGCACTGCCTTGGGAGACAAATCCCTTCCTACCTTTAGGTGGGTGTTGGATGCTGTGGACAACAATCCATGGACAGGACTCCTGCAGCCTTGGGGCTGATGCTGCACCTCCCTGAGCATCTCTCCAGTCCCCCCTCAGGGTCTAACCAAGTTCATGTTCCAGTGAGAGGAAAGGGTACTAACACTGGTATTGAGCAGGCAAGCTCTGAGTAGCACCCTGGGAGGAGAAGGAGGAGAGTTTATCCTTCTGATGTGCAGGTCAATCTCTTTTAAATGACACTCTTGCTTCGAGGAAATGGTTAATGCAAATCTGAAATCATGAAAGATGTGATTTGAAATTTTGTATGCTGACCTCAGAAGTATTTATGGTTGGATTCAGTCCCCGTCCTCCCCAGAATTTACAGGGACCCATGTTGGTTTTGTAATGGCACCGTCACACTGGTGCACTCATGGGCATTGCTGCGCTTCAAAGGTAACAAAACATGTCCTGATGGTCAGAAGTATTGGAAAAGAACAGCAACAGGTACAAATAAAGGGCTTTAGCCCAAGCAAGCCCTTGCAGAAGCCATAATTTGGCAATGGCAATAACACATTTTCTCCTCAAGAATGGCCCCTTGCTGCTGCTCTGCCTACAGTTATTTCAAAGATTGGTCCTTCTTTCAGGTGCCTGGGAATGCCATCAGACAGCAGTCAAGAACTATTGAGAGGTATTGGTTTGCTACCCTTATAGTGCACAAAGGAATCTTCCCTGCAGAGGGATCAATCTTTCTGAATTTTTGGCACTTCTGCTCATTTTTCTACACTAGGTCAAACTANGAAGTGGCCTGAGTCTGGAAGCTGTGTATGTAAACTTTTTTTTTTTTTTTTTTTTTTTTTTTTTTTGCTGTTCTGGTTTGGCTGGGCATGTGTAAGTACAGTTTTTGAACGTTTACTCACACCACTTCTCCTGTATTCCCTCCCTGCTCAAGCCATCTTCAGATCAGTCCTTCCCAATCCTACAGACATGATCTGCTTATTTGAGGAAATAAACCTCTACCTTTTTTGGTCTGTCCCCATTTTAGCTTCAGGCCACGAGCAAGTGCAAGCATATCCTGACAGCAATGTAATATGTAAGACAGAACAACTTCAGCCAAGAGTCCTTAATGGAAATGGCAACTGCTATTGATTTCCTGAGTACAGAGGTTGTGCCCCTCACCTCCATGACAAATCAGTTAGCAAAGGCTGGGGACTCAGGGGAAACTCCTCGCTATGTAAACATGAACTTGTGGTTTATATTAACACAATATATTCTACAACTTCTCCACGGTGAGGTCCAGGAAAATACAGGAGGAGTCTGCAAGTGGCAATCAAAGATATTCACAAAATATACAAACACAAAACATATTTCAGCAAAACCATAAATCACTACTACAAGTGCAATTGAACTCAACAGGCAAAAGAAAGAGCAAGCACAGAAGAGTACAGAGAAACTGTGGAAATCTTTGGATTACCACTAAATTTATAATCAAAATGAAAAAAAAAAAAGAATGACAAAACCAACCAGATTGATTCTTGGTTCCAATACAATACATACGGTGATTAATAAAAATAACTGTTATTTATTGTCTGCTAACAGTAAATTGTCCTTAATGCAATTAAAATTGGTGTAAGAACTCAGTCTGACAAGGACAAACATCTTTCTCATTAATGGCTGTCATGGCAGAAGAGACAAATATTTTTCCAAACAATAAAATTAGGTTAAGAAGCTCCTCACTATTTGGCAATAGAATTTATATTTTGAATACATGAAGTCTCCCATTTAGGAGCAGAGCACCGTGCCCCTGAAGCACAGTTCCTCCATAATCAGTGTTTTCACAGCACTCCCAAGGACAAGGAATACAGACATCACCAGAGATGTCTCCAGCCCCTCTTCTCTCACAGCTAACAGTAAAAGCAGTATAAATAAACCCACTCACTGGCCTGGCTGCTCCAGCAGAAAGATCAGACAGACAGCTGAGATGAATAACACTGAGAATAGAATAACTTATTTCGTCCTTGAAGCAAAAGCAACTTCCTTACATCCCTTAAGTTAATAACGCTTTATTTTGTCCCCAGCTGTTAAGTTTATAGAAATTAAAAGTCATGACTATTTGTCTTTTGCCAGCATGAATTTAAAAGTGCCTTTAAAAAATCTCATTATCATTGTGGCTTTTTTTTTTTGCCAAGCAGATTCAATACAAAGCAGATTACATCCTGCCTGCACTAGTAAAGTGCACATAAATTTTTCACAAACCAATTTATCTTAAAAATTTTTCTTTCCTCATTTTGATTCTGGACACAGTGCAGAGTAGAAAGGCACTTCAAGTATTTTTTAGATAACACAATTCTGGCGATAGTGCATTAGTGTTTCTGAGGTATTTCTGTTCTATAACATTATTTCCAGACCATCAGAACACACCTTTTATGAAGTGGAATGATCTCATATGAAACAATTACATTACCATGAAGTTTTAGTCTGACGTTCAACGTGAGTTTGAAGATTAGAACTACAGGATCCATTCACAGGTAACAGAAGAGGATAAAAGTCATTTCCTTGGGTAAGGAAATTTGGAAATATCCATCAAATAACCTGGAGAGGGGCTGCATGGGTGCCCTGTGCAATCATTTGGGAAACCAGCAGTCCTGCAACCACCACGTGTGGGACCACCACGGGTACCCCATGCCTGCACCAGCAAGAATCAACAGTGCTGTTACTCCCTCAACAACCAGAGAGTTCCAGATGTGCAAACCATTCTTTCTGAGCCACCGGGACAGGAGGGGGACCATACTTCTCACCAGAAGTTTTAGGAGTGTTGGGAAGAGACACAGGACTTGCAGGTCTGGGGGAAGTGTTTCTTCGGAGCACAGCCCTTCCCCTGCACAGCCTTGACTCATCAATGCTTGGGGACGGTCAGGGGACTCTGATTGAGCAAACACTCCCAGTGAAAAACTACACTCTACTTGGAGCCAGCAGAGATATTTATAGCCAGGTTTGTTTGAATGGCCGTAATAGCTGAGCTACGGCTTTTATTCTCCAGACAGCTCCGAAAAAAATCAAGGCAATGACTCTGGTGGAGCAGGAAAAGTTCCACTGTCGCTTTTCATGCGGCACTTGTCTCTCCCTGGCAATGATGACAGCCTTTTCACAAGTACCCCGGGCGCCTTACAGAGAGAACAAGACATGAGTATGTCATGGCATGAGTGCAAAAAACGGAATAAAAGTTACCTTATACAAGTCTGAGTCACTTACTGTTAAGACAGAACAAAATCCTGACTCTCTCCTGTTCTTTCATTTGCTTTCACTCCTGCCTAAGGAAGGGTTTTGATCACACTTTCATTTTAGCTAATAAAGTGTTCACAAGTAATATATTTACAAGGAATAGTAACGCCGCTCCTTTGAGAGGCACAGCACTGACTGTCTAGGAACAGACAGGGAATAACCGGGCCAACTAAATGGGAAATAAGGAATTTTTGGGGGTTTTGGGTGGATTCTAAACATGCCATCTTATTCCTGCACGTTTGCTAGTCTTGGAGCAGGAGTGATCAGAAACAAGAGGATGTCACAGTCTCTTGCAAAAATCTCAGAAAAAGATTGAGTCAAGAAACAACCCCAACCAGAAAGCAACACACAGAGGGACAAGTTCTTCACCCACAGCAGGTCCAGCCGCAGTACTGCAACCCGGACACTTCTGCTTGTGCCTGAACCAGGAAAAAGAATTTGGAAGCCTGGGGTAACCCACAACATCTTCAGAACAAAGCTGTTCACCAGACTTTTCTCTTTTGGCCAGGGTGCTTAGTTGGTCCGAAAGTATGAGGAGGAAAAAATTACTTAAGAAAATCACTCTAAGCTATAAAGAAACATAATTCCATCTGCTTCCCAGTAAGAGTTTCTAGGAAAGAAGAAAAAAAAGCAAACCACAAACTCCATCTAAGCATGGCTGAAATTGCTGCCTTGGGGAAAAAATCTTGCATGTTCCCTTCCCTGCAGCAGACAGGCAGTGAAGGCGACATCACAGTCCTTCAGGAGTGCCTTCAGGGATACACCAGAGAAAACTTCCAATATTCTTTTCCACATTAATTTGCATTAAGCTGACATTTTTAGTGATGGACATTTTCAAATTTGTGAAGAAATAGATTTTTCTTTGGAAAGTCATTTGCCAGAAAATTTCCACCACCTCAACTATTTCAGGTTCCTCCTTTATCTTTGGAAGTGCTGCCTTTTGAAATGCAGGCACAAGAAGACACTTACGACATCTCTGCAGGCACACAGGCTTTACTATGATCACATTCCTGTGCATTAGAGCACATTCTTTAGAAAACAACCAGTTGGAGAGAGCGGATATAAATCTCAGCTTCAGGATATTAAACCATTCTTTAACACCTCAGGGACAGGACACTGTCTAGAAGGAATGAAAAGCTGAGATAATTGAGATGTTCAGCCTGGAAAAGAGGCGGCTTTGGGGTGACCTAATTGTGGCTTTCCAGTGCCTGAAGAGGGCCTGCAAGAAAGATGGAGAGGAACTATTCACAAGAGCCTGGAGACAGGGCAAGGGGGAATGGCCTCAAACTGGCAGACAGTAGGTTTGGATCAGATACTAGGAAGAAATTTTTATTGTGAGGGTGGTGAGGCCCTGGCACAGGTTGCCCAGAGAGGCTGTAGCTGTCCCATCCCTGGAAGTGTGCAAGGTCAGGTTGCTCAGGGCTTGGAGCAGCCTGGGACAGTGGAAGGTGTCCCTGACATGGCAGGGATGGAGCGAGATGAGCTTGAAGGGCCCTGCCAAGCCAAACCATTCTGTGATTCTATGAACCAAAAACCAGAGCAGTTCTTTCCACCTTCTCCTCAGGCTGGATTCAGCCAGCCCCTCGCAGCGATATTTTGGAGAGGATGCACTCTTCTGCAGCTCCACACTCTAAACCAGGAGCCAGCGTCCCACGAGAGCCCCGGGAGGCCACCTGACTCAGAGCCACAGCTCTGAATCACCAGCACCTACTCCCCGTGGGAGGGAAAGGGTAGTGAGTTACTGCTGGCCTGGAGCAGGACTAAATTATTCCCTCCCCACACGCAGGTGCTGGCTCAGCTATTTTGACCCAGCGCGTGGGAGGGCTGAGCCAAGGTGTTACCCAGCCCTGGGAGCTGCCCACCTCTCCCGGGCTCCCGCTGGGAGCGGGGGCTCAGGCAAGCTGCAGAACGGAGGAAGGTTTATATCCCCTCTTCCTACCTCCTCTAGACAGATGAAGCCACCAACCAATTAAACTATAAACTATCCCACACTTCTTTGCAAATTAAAGCTGTGTTTAATACACAGCCATTGTGGGCTTTCCACTGTGAGCTCTGCTCTGAGAGCCTCTCAGAAATCATAAGCGGAGACCAGGAAGATGAAAGTTAGCAAAAGACGTGTCTTGTAGCATCCTGAATTTGCCAATATTGCTAAAAAAGAGAAAATTATTCCATTTTTGTACTCCTTGGACTTTTATTGTTGCCACAAATAATCATATTTCTGTCCTTATTCAAGACAAATCAAGTTTAGGATAATTGTCCTTAATATGTACTGCAGGAAACCAAACACTGACTGACTTGTCTTGTGTAGGGAGCAATTCCACGGTCTGGATAAGCCTTCATCAGTGAAGTGCTTGAGTGGAGTCCAGCCATGAAAGATGCTAGGTGTTAGGGTAAACATTCAATGGAGCAAGAACCAATTACACAAACAAGCATTAAGGTTTTAAACTTAAGTTCATTAATTCAGTGCGCTTAGAAATCAGCAGCAGAAGTAAATGACAATGCTACACAGCAATAGCAATGATGAGCATAAACAGGAGTGTTTTAATGGCAGCAAACTCCAGAAACAGGCACCTTTTTCTAAGCCAAGCAAACTCAATTTCCACTTGGCACAAAAGAATCAATTAGATATGGCACTTACTGGTCAGCCGAGAGTTGGCTACACCTCTCCTCTCTTCCAACCCTTCACAGTGCTCAAATCAATGATCAAAGCAAATGCAGCCATACACTCTGTGAGTTTGTAATAAAGCCATTTATTTCTGAAGCTTGTTTCTGTGTGTGGAGTTTTCTTATAGAGATGGGTGCTGTCATAACCAGCATCCATTTCTGGGCAGAGGGAAAAGGAGCAGAAAATCAATGCGTTTGCAAACTCAAAACTAATTGAGCCATTCCCAACACTGCATGAATTGCAGCAAGACAAGGACCCCTTTAATGACTGAGAGGTTTTATCTCCAATCCAGGTACCTATGGGGCTTGGAAGAGCCTCCCATTTAAAGGAAACTTCAAGTGCAGAGTGCAGGCAGAGATGAAGGCTAAATCTTGTTTCCTTACAGTGAAGTGGGTAAGATGTCAGTAGTGCCAAGAGCTCCAAAGTCCAGTGAAAACCAAACCTTGGAGGAGATTTTATCTGAGTCTAAGGAAAAAAACAACCCCGACAGAAGCTGGCTTAAGTGCAAGGCCTGGTAAATGAACCAACCTGTGGGACTTGGGCACCTCATTTTCCTCACAAACCCTGTTATTACAGAGAAGGAGGACTTTGAAATGCCTCAACCAAATCTTTAATTTAATGGAACTATGCTTCGTCTGTTCTATACTTCCTTGGAAAGCACAGCTTGAACAAAGTGATTGCAAAATGTAGCCTATTGTTAACATTTTTCTGCATTTCAATTGTTCTTTAATATCTAATTTCAATACAGTCACTAGAATAGAATCACAAAACAGCCAAGTTGCCATATTAACTCAGGTTCTGAACAGAATTCCCTGGTAAATAAGGCCATCTCGCAGTCTGTACAGTAAATTCCTGTCCACCTTTCCTCATCTCCCAGCCCTCTCCCCAAAAATGGCAGATCATTCGGCTTTTCTCTTTACTGGCTCCCTCAGTTGTCTGCAGTGTTCTTAATGGGCATAACAAAGAAAGAGAAGAAAAATGCAATTAACGTTTTCATCTGTTTTTAGACCCCAGCACAAGAAGAACACACGAGTACTTTGATTGTTCCTGTGCAAATGTTCCTGCCTTTGGACACTTCAACACTTGCACAGATGTCAGGACAGACATAATCAGATGATTCCTTCCTGTGGTTTTTTTTCAAGTTATTTACAACATAAATCTTTAATTCCTTCTAATTGAAGGCATCTGTCCTGATATCTGCCTCTTCCATCTGAGGAGCCTGTGTCTTCTTATGCAAGTCCTGCTATTCAGGTTCCAATTCATCTTCTTGCTTGACATTTTCCTAGCTGGAAACTGTGTCTGTAAAGCACCTCCAGAAATGGAGGTGTGATGCTTGGTAGAACTTAATATCCTAGATAGGCTGAAGAATATTTAGCCTGCTCTTACAATAACCATCACTGTGCTGTTAAATGATGCTAAGCCACAAAGTACCTCATCTGAGCGATGGGATTAGTCCATTTTGTGACAAATGTTGCAACTGCAAAAGCATCTATCACAAAACCTCATAAGGCCAGAAAATATTTCCTGACATAATGTCATCATACACACACTGATCACAGAAACTTCTGAAATGCGGAACTGACACCCTTCCCCCCAACCTGCAACAGAAATCTTACACATTCTTGAAATTGTCAAGATGCATGGAAAGGATTCACTCTATTTTTGTCCCAGGACCTATATTACAGGGCAGAGGAACAACTTTCTGTCAGGCAGGAAGAGTATTCTAATAAGCTAGAGACTGGAAAACTTTCCTGACCAAAAATACTTCATTGAAAAGAGAATATACAAGCTAAAGTTGTTTCCAGGAATGATCCTCAATCCACCAACAGGTTCTTTAAGGAAAAGAGATTTTTCTCAAGAAATGCAATACCTTTGATTCAGGGATGGGACCTACAGCATTTGTAACCTAAGGCAAGCAAGCCCACGTCTTTCCTGGACTCAATAACTTTATTCTGCTCAGTTACTGTGCTATTTAACTCCAGTGGTGTGGCTTCTTTTATATCTGTAACCATGTTATTAAATGGGAATAACCCTTTGAAAAGTAGAGGGGACAAGGGAAACAAAACTCTGCTCAAGGAGAAAGTAACGGCGGGAGGAAGGTGCCTGGCTGTGGTGCTTTGTCAGAGACACGAGGCAGGTAATGGAGAGAGCAGGAGCAGCCTGAGACCAGCGCTGAGAGGAGATCAGGGCACGTCTCCAGTGCTGATGGAGAGGTTTGTGTTTCCCTAAGCAGCTCACAGCTAATGGGCTCATCACTCTTCCCTGTGCTCCCATACAGCCACGGAGCAGCGTTCCCAGGGGTGCAGACAGCAGCTGAAGCTCTGTGGCTTCCTTTTCCATCCTCTGCAAAGTTATGGCATTCCCTACAGAGCCAGAGTTTGCCCCAGACCTGCTGAAGGCACAAGATTCTGCCATAAAAACTTTTTTTACCCGATAATAATAGGCCAAATGAGAAATGCTGAGAGAAGGGAAAAATCAAATTTGGGGTAAGATTTGATTCTCAGGGCTCTACCTGCACATTCTCCAAAATGCACTGAACCAAGGGCTGGTTCCATGGCTAATAAATCTACTTGGTTTTTGCTTTAACCCAAGTGAAAGGAACATCCAGCAGCAGCAGTGGAGGAACAGGCTGTGAATATTAAACACATATTTGTGCAAAATAAAATGCCTATTTTATAAGTGTGTTCCCAAATCTGAAGATAACATCTGCAGGAGATTGGACTGGAAGTTAAAAGGGAAAGGTACTGTATTCGGGCAGAGCCGAACAACATCCATCACCACTGGAGCATGGAAATACAGAGTAAGGGCTTCAGCAGCTCACATCCCTGGAATCAGTTATCTAATGATTCATCTTTGCCACAATAACTGCTGCAAAAATCGATTCTACAGCTTTCCTCCAGTTTTGGGCTTTGCATGGAAAAGCAATTGTTTAAATTAATTATTTAGCAAGTACTTTCAGAAGTTAAAAATGTAGCACCTAGCTATGCTCTCTGTTTATTTCACAATCATTTAATTTTTTTTTAATATCAGCATCTCAGATGGACAGATATGTGATTAAAAGCAAACAGTTGTAAAGAATGTCAATATAAAGAGTAGACAATGAAATACAGCATTTCAGTTCATTAATATCTGTACCTTAGGTGACTGCAGGTGCACCTTAATGAATTACATGACTACTAAAATACAATTAAATGCAGCTGCATGTGTTTACAAAACTGCAGAACCAAATTACAGGTATCAGTATCACCCATAATTCATCCATAATTGACAATTTTCATATTACTGGAATAAGGAATCAAGTCATGCAGATGATTACTGCATTTGCCTTTGAGCACCAGAGACCCAGGTTCATTTCCCATGCAGCACCACAAATGAGACAAATTACATACTTGCAGGTTAAGGCAGACCTGAAAGCAAATGCCCCCCTGAATGACAGCCAAAAGCTCAAATCATTCAGGTTCTATTTAGCTGCCAATAAAAGTTCATGAATGGCTGACATAGCCATTCATGATAGCTGACATAACTTAAACATATTGTTAATAAAGTATTATTCTTTACAGCAGAGTCATTGTATGCCTGCTGCAGGACTGGGTTCTGACCCCACTTTCCCAGTGGGTGGCTTTCCAGCCTTCAAGGACATGACAAGAACATAACAAAGAACAGAATTTGTGCCAAAGATTTTGGTTTTCTTTTGTTTTTACTTGTGGCAGCGATAATCTTTTTTTTTTTCTTTTTTTCTTTCTTTTTTTTTTTTTTCCTGCCAGGATGTTTTCTATTGCAGTAACTCCTGTCTCCATTAAAATTTCATTTCACCCACAAACCTTGTTAGGACCTCATGCAGACTGTGTCACTCAGACCTTGCCTGGAGAGTCCTCAGCAGCCTGCTCCGAGCAGGGGGGTTTATCCAGAAGGTGCCCAGAGGCAGCACAGGCAGGCTGGGTGATGCTGTGCAGTTGAGAACAGCTCACAGTTCCCTCTCTGCTTCTCTAATTGTCTGTAACACCCTCCCAGAATTGAATTACCAGGGCTGTAAATTATCCATCAACAGCCAGGGAGATAAGGAGCAGCTGGATTCCAGCACTGATCACCTTCGCTGTGTGAAGAGTTATTGGGGGGAAATATCTTTGTGTGTCTATGGTGTGCACCAGTGCTCGGCTTTGGAGACAGACAGACCTCCTGCAAACCCCATCACTCCGTGCACTGCCAATGGCCAGAGAAACAGACACAGGCACCAGCAACCTGCTCAGGCAGAATTTTGGAGGGCTGAATCATATTATCGGATTGAAGACTGAAAAAACCCAAACAAACGATAAACAAGAAAAAACTATTATTAAAACTGCAGATCATCAGCTTAGCTTGATCCCATCATGTGTACACAAACAACAACCCTCCTGACAAATGCCTCATGAAAGAGTCCAGTTAAAGGGATGCCACTGATACTGGTGTGAAACCAGTCAGTTTCTTCTCCTTTTTAAAACACATTAATTGTAGACAATACGTAAAAAAAAAATTCAAAAAATTAAATGCAGCAGTCTTTTTGATGGTTCCATTTTGCTTTAAAATGGAAGATTTTAAATGGATGGCCAGTTCATGTTTTTAAAAGCAAGGAAGAAGAGAACTTGAGCAGAGAATTTGCTCAGAGGCAGTGAGGCAGCCACAGATGCCAAACATGCAGTAACCTCAGCAATCAATCCAGCTGCCCTGGATGCAAGACTCTGTCTTTGTGAAACAAGAGTCCAGACTCACAGAAGAATGAAAGGAGGGGGAAGGGTGAAGGAAAGAATAAAGAGACAAACCACCACACAGAAGCGATATCAGCTGTATGTTCCAGCTAGGGACTTAACGGATTGACAATTTATCCTTTAGGAAATACTTGACTTCACAAAAGAAGAGCTGTTCATTTGATGACTCTTTTGATATTTATCTTACCAACTGGAAAATTTGAGGTGGCTGCGCTGCGTGCAGGAACACCACCCAGAAAAACACTGCTATGATTTCCCTCTGCAAAATTATTGTGGAGGAAATGCAGCAAGTCTAAATTTCCAAAGACAAAGATAAAAACCAATTTCCTCAGATCATCTGTTGGAAAGTCTCTTTGTTGCCTTTAAAATATAAGCTACCGGTAGGGTTTTATTTTAAAAGAACGGAAGGACAATTTTACAAATTTATACTGACAAGTAGGTGTTTGTTATCACTTCAATTTTGTAAAATGCCATAGTTTTATTTTTGGTTGTTTTATGGGTTCTGTTACTGAAAGAAGTCATGGCCATTTCTCAACATGACCAAATGGATGATCTCCTCTGTTTTGTAGGTGGGGAACTTGAGATCATGGAATGCCAACTCCTGTAACGGTGATCAACTCTTGTAGCTCCTTTGTTGCTTGTTAGAATTTGAGGAGTGAGGGGCTGAGGAACACGTAACTCTCAGTTCAAGATATTTGGAGAGCTTCTATGGTGTTGAATTAACTGTGCTCATTTGGTGTCTGAGCAAGCCCCACTGATCCTGAACACAGGGCAAGGCTACTGCAATGTTAATAGCAGCAAAAATTGCTTCTCAGTCTAAACCCACATACTTTTCATGCTTAGCAGACATGAATATCTTTCCAATGTAACACATCTCCAAATACTTTCAACAGTCACAGATGTGAAGACTGGAGGTTTCCACTCTTGGCTCAAGCAGGATTTCTGCAAGGCTTTTGCCCAAGCAGCAGTTTGTGCCACATCTCACTGCACAGAGAGGCTCCGTGATGCTCTGGGCCATCAACATCCCTTTATTGCCTGCCCATGGCTGAAAACCTGGCCCTGTGTGGGCAGCTGGCCCTGTGTGGGGTCATGGTTGTAGTCCCAGCAGTGTCCAAATGGTGTCATGGTCACCGTGATCCCTCGCTAACAGCAGTGTCCATCAGAGCCTGGGAACCAGGGAATCACGCAATGGCTTGGGCTCAAAGAGACCCAGATCAGCTCCTCCCAGCCCCACTGTCACTGGCAGCGACACCTTCCACTGGACCAGGGCACTCCAACCCCCATCCAACCTGGCCTAGGAAATCCCAGAACACCAATTCAAATCATTTTGAAGATTAGGAGAAGAAAAAATTATGACTAGACAGGAAGAAGCCCACCGTGAGCCAAAGTGTCACCATCTTTAGGACAACGTCATGCTGAGGAGATGTTTTGAGAGGATGTGGTCCTTTCTGCAGGGTCATTCCTCCAGAGGAGATACGGGCCACACAACAGCCTGGTACTGCCCCCTTACGCAGAGTCCCTCCGAGGTTAGGGTTAGAGTCCCCCTTGACACCCCAGATCACACTGGTTTGCAGGTAACTCACAGAGAGCAAGAAGAGCCCAGATCTCTCCCCCGTGGGACGCAGAGGAAGGAGCTGGGTGTAGATGTTGTCCCAGCAGATCCACACCAGCGCTGGCTGGGGAGGTGACCGAAAGCTCTGGTGAGTCTCTGTGCACACAACCCTCCCACTGCTCTGCCCCCCGGAGAAAGGCAGCCCCGTAACACACCCCAGCCTCAGCAGGAGCTACTTATATCCTGTAGTAGGAGGCTTCACCAGCTTCGCTGAGCTCTGAAGTGATATAACACAAATCTGTCACCACAGATGGTCTCGCCGATAGCATCTGTGGCTGAAGTGCCGAGAAAGGAAGCCATACTTCTTACCACTGTGTATAAAAAGAAAACTCTCCTGCAGTAATATTTCACTGCTGACAGCATAGCATCTCTGTTAAAAAAAGAAACGCTCATGTATCCTAATATTCTGCCTTTCTAAATAATAAAATCAATCTCCATGTTAGCAGCCTGTCTAGTCGATATTTCCCCTATAAAGCTAACTTATATTCCATTTCTATGTCCAGGATAATCTTTATTGGGAGGATAATAAACACATTACAGAATCCTGATTTTCTATATGTTACAAAAATTCCTATGTCTTCATTAACTGAACAGGGGGCAGCTCACAGGACTGTTTTTCAACTCTGACTTCACAGCATACACTAATCCTTTCACTGTTATTTTGTCAAGATTTATTTTGCACACACAGATACATGCAGAATTCACATCATGGATTTCTCTTCCATATCTATAATCACAGCCATCTGATTTAGCCCACATCCACAGCTCCATACCCTGCCTGCTAATGCATTTCCCTGAGATTTATTTCAATGCACCAACAGGGCTGTATCTCTTCCTCAGCATGTTCAAATGGCCAATTCTAGGAAGGAAAGAAGTCCCTAAAGTTATCAAAACACTGTATTTCCATTGTCAGTAAATGTGGAATGCCTCTTTGCCAATTAATTTTATCTGAGCCGCAGGAGTGGCTGGGCATTGCTCTTGGTCAGTAAAAGCTTTTCTGGAAGTACAAACATCTCAGTGTAAAAGTCCATTACCTCACATCCCTTGTAAGATATAAGCAAAGGCTCTTTCCTTCAGAAAAGTCTGCACAAGCATAAATTCAGCATGACCTGAAACTCCAGCCCAGCAAGTCAAATTTCTTTACATTTATATCTCAAAAGCATGAGTCTGCAAGATAAATGCCATGACTCCTTTTGCATTCTCACAGACACTTGAAAATTAGGATCAGTTTTAACTGCTTAATATATGACAGCATTTAACTTCTGTGCTACCTAAATCTAGGCACAGGATACAAATATAAGAAATAAAAAACCATATGCAGACAGCAGACTTTACATAGTTGCATTGTGATGGAGTTTAAACAAACACACCTTGAGAAAAACATTGAGCTGTAATCTGCTCATACACCTTCCAGAAATGGAATTTGACAGGAACATGCGTTAACTTTACCACATTTAGGAGGTACTTTAAATTTAGAGGATATTAACACTTATAAGCTCTGCTTTCTTTTTTTTT